>CAUYPK010047362.1:0-29789 GCA_963574355.1 Loris lydekkerianus | reverse complement strand
CCCCACTGAATGTTTTTAATTGGCTTGTCAAAAATTAAATAACGGTAAGTAGCTGGATTCATCTCTTGGTTCTCTATTCTGTTCCAGACATCTACTTCTCTGTTTTTGTGCCAGTACCATGCTGTTTTGATCACTATCTATTTGTAGTATAGTCTGAGGTCTGGTAGCGTGATTCCTCCTGCTTTGTTTTTATTTCTGAGTAATGTCATGGCTATTTGTGTTTTTTTCTCATTTCATATAAAACGAAGTATTGTTTTTACAAGATCTTTAAAGTATGACAGTGGAGCTTTAATAGGGACTGCATTAAAATTATATATTGCTTTGGGTAGTATGGACATTTTAACAATGTTGATTCTTCCCAGCCATGAGCTTGAGCATGATATGTTTTTCCATTTGTTAACATTTTCAGCTATTTCTTTTCTTAGAGTTTCATAGTTCTCTTTATAGAGATCTTTCACATCCTTTGTTATATAAACTCCCAAATATTTCATCTTTTTTGGCACTACTGTGAATGGAATAGAGTCCTAAACTGTTTTTTCAGCTTGACTATTGTTGTTATATATAAAGGCTACTGATTTATGAATGTTGATTTTGTAACCTGAGATGCCGCTGTATTCCTTGATCCCTTCTAAGAGTTTTATAGTAGAATCTCTGGTGTTTTCCAGATATACAATCATATCATCTGTGAAGAGCGAAAGTTTGATCTCTTCTGACCCTATATGGATACCCTTCATAGCTTTTTCTTCCCTAATTGCAGTGGCTAAAAATTCCATTACAATGTTAAAGAGCAGTGGAGACAATGGGCAACCTTGTCTGGTTCCTGATCTGATGGAAATGATTTCAATTTAACTCTATTCAATACGATATTGGCTGTGGGTTTGCTATAGATGGCCTCTATCAGTTTAAGAAATGTCCCTTCTATACCAATTATCTTAAGTGTTCTGATTATGAAGGGATGCTGGATATTATCAAAAGCTTTTTCTGCATCGATTCAGAGAATCATATGCTCTTTGTTTTTTAATTTCTTTATGTGCTGAATTATACTTATAGATTTACGTATGTTGAACCAGCCTTGAGACCCTGGGATAAAACCAACTTGGTCATGATGTATAATTTTTTGATGTGTTGTTGGATTCCATTTGTTAGGATCTTGTTGAATATTTTTGCATCTATATTCATTAATGATATTGGTCTATAATTTTCTTTTCTTGTTGGGTCTTTTCCTGGTTTGGGGATCAGGGTGATGTTTGCTTCATAGAATGTGTTGGGTAGTCTTTCTTCTTTTTCTACCTTTTGGATCAGGTTGAGTAATATAGGTACTAATTCCTCTTTAAAGGTTTGGTAGAATTCTGACGTGAAGCCATCTGGTCCCGGGCTTTTCTTTTTAGGGAGGTTTTGTATGGTTGATGCTATTTCAGAACTTGATACGGGTCTGTTTAACATTTCCACTTGATTCTGGCTAAATCTTGGAAGGTGACGTGCTTCCAAGTATTGGTCAATTTCCTTCAGATTTTCATATTTCTGAGAATAAAGTTTCTTGTAATATTCATTAAGGAACTCCTGGTGGGTTCAAGTGATCCTCCTGCCTCAGCATCTAGAGCAGCTGGGATTACAGGTGCCCACCAGGATGCCTGGCTAGTTTTTTCTATTTTTAGTAGAGTTGGGATCTCTTGCTCAGACTGGTCTTCAGCTCAAGGAGTCCACCAGCCTTGGCCTCCCAGAGTGCTATGATTTTAGGCCTGAGCCACTGCATCTGGCTGTAAAGGAGTATTTTAAAGAGCTTGGTTCTGGGCACACTATGACCCCTATACATTATGCCCAGATAGGCACTGCAGTCCAGTTCAATGTCAAGTGCTCTACATCAGCCAGGTCTGTGCATGATGTCCATGTGTGCACTGAAGTACAATTCATTGTCAAGTGCTCTATATCAGTCAGGTACAGAAATAGGCATTGACGTGGCACAATAAGGGGGAAATTTGGAAACAGGAGGCGTTGGAGCTGGAGACTAGAGACAGGTTCCCTTATGAACATGAGTTCTTTAGGGATGTGTGAAAATATCAGCAGGGCCTTGGACTTCTCTGGTGTGTGGGATAAAGGTTTGCAGTGGTCCCTTGGTATCTTCAGGGAACTGGTTCTAGGACCTCCCTTGGATACCAAAATCCATGCATGCTCGAGTCCCGGATAAGAAATGGCATAATATTTTCATGGAACCTATGGACATCCTCCTCTTGTTTTAAATCATCTCTAGCTTACTTATAATACCTAATACAATGTAAATGCTATGTAAATGGTTGTTATACTATATTGTTTAGGCAATAATGACAAGGAAAAATGTCTGTACATGTTCATTATTGATGCAGCCATATACTTTGTAAAAATATTTTTGAGTCTTTTACATGTGGTTATCCAGTTCTCCAAACACCATTTATTGAATAGGGATTTTTTCCCCCAGTGTATGTTCTTGTTTGGTTTATCAGGTAGCTGTAAGATGCTGGTTTCATCTCATGGTTTTCCATTTGGTTCCAAATGTCAACGTCTCTATTTTTTGAGCCAATACCATGGTAGTTTGATCACTATGACCTTGTCATGTAGCCCCTCAACACTTACAACAATTGAGTCAAGATATATGAAAGATTTAAATTTAAGGTATGAAACAATAAAAATCCTTGAAGAAAGTGTGGGGAAAACACATGAGGCTATCAGCCTGGGGAAATATTTTATGCCACATCCATGGCAATTGCAACTACAACAAAAATAAACACATAGGACTTACTTAAACTGAAAAGCTTCTGTACAGCTAAGAAAACAGCAACCAAAGCAAATAGGCAAACTTCAGAATGGGGAAAGATATTTTCATATTATGAATCAGACAAAAACTTGATAACTAGGATCTATAGAGAACTCAAATTAATCAACAAAAAGATCCAACAATCTTTTATATCACTGGGCAAGAGGCCTGAAGAGAACCTTCTCTAAAGAATACAGAAATGGCTAAAAAACATATGAAAAAATGCTCATCATCCATAATCATGAGAGAAATCCAAATCAAAACCACCCTGAGATATCACCTATCCGCAGTGAGAATGGCCCACATCACAAAGCAGCAGATGCTGGTGTGGATGTGGAGAGAAGGAAACCCTTTTACACTGCTGGTGGTACTACAAACTAATACAGCCCTTTTGGAAGAAGTACGGAGAATCCTCAAAGAACTCAAAGTAGACCTCCCATTTGATCCTACAATCCCATTACTAGGCATCTACTCAGAAGAAAAAAATCCTTTTATCATAAGAACTAGACTGTTTATCTCAGCTCAATTTTCAACTGCCAAATTGTGGAGACAACCTAAATACCCACCAACCCAGGAATGGATTAACCAGCTGTGATGTATACCCTGGAATACTATTCATCCATCAAAAGAGATGGAGATTTCACATCTTTTTTATTAACCTGGACTGGGGTGGAACTCATCGTTCTTAGCAAAGCATCATGAGAATGGAGAAACAAGAATCCAATGCACTCAATTCTAATATGAAGGCAACAGATGAGCTAATACAAGGGGTTGGGTAGGGGAATGAGGGAGCGAGGAGAGGGGAGGAGAGAGAGGGATGCTGGTCACAGTGTGTGTCACACCTCTTGAGGACACGACACAATTATAAGAGGGATTTTACCTAACAAATGCAAGCAGTGTAACCAAATTCTTCGCACCCTCAATGAATCCCAAACAATAAGGAAAAATAAAAATATTTTTGATCTGAGGTTGATTGAATCCAGGGATGTAGAACCCCTAGATGGGCACAGCTGACTGTGATGTGATTCAGGAGGTGGGACGGTGACACGTGCTGATGTCAGACCTGGTGATCTCTCGTTTCAGCTGGCAGGTGGCAGCAGCAGCAGCGTGTGGCCGACATTCTAGAACGAGATACTCAGTTAAAAGTCAGACATGTTCCTTGACATTGAAGCCCATATTCCCTCTTCATTCAACTTGGTGTTATTAGTGCAGGTGAAGTGGAGGTGCGGAGAAACTCAAATGTACACAAAACCAATGGAAAGTCAGCCTTGATTATTCAGGCTGGTGGTTTAAGACTGGCCTTGCACTCGTGAAGCAGCAGGACTAGTCGCCTCTTTCAAAGCTCCAGTCCGAGTGCAGCTGGCTTTGTGCTTGAGTGAATGGTGGATGTTGGTCTGGACAGGGCATGGCGTGGTGGCTCTCCCCAGGCGGTTTGCATAAGTTACAGGAGAAACACATAAATGAATGTGTTTCATACATACGAATGCAGAGGGTGGTAGCAAATGGTATATTTATGCAAATGGTACATTTTAAGAAAGGAGAAAACATTTTGTTTTTTAAATAGTGAGATAAAAGTACTTATGAATATAGGATTTAATATTTTCTCCCCACACCTCAGTGGGCTTGCTGTTGTGCTCTCTGGGGTATAGCCACCACTTGAAGTTCTCCAAGAGACCCATAAATTGTCAAAGGGAATATTTTGTCTGGGCTAGGATGATTCAGGAAGGGTAGAGGGCATAAGTGAGGGTGAGAGAGTTGGGGATTTCTCTTCAGATGTTCCAGCAGAGCCCCTGGGGTCTGCACAACTCTCTGAACACAGGAGACAAGTGGGTCCTCAGGAGCAGGTCCTCAGGAGCAATTCCTCCTGCTTGGTGTCCACTGCTCTGCCCTGTAGGGACAGGGTGGCTGAATCTTCCTCTGGAGGGGAGGAGGCCAGTACCCCATCCCCACTGGTCTCTGCCATTTTAGGAGGATGGGGTGCTTCCTGGAGCACCTTCATGTGATTCTCACGGCACAGTTCAATTGCATGGAAAAGCAAAGTTCTCAAACAGCAAGGGCTATACTGATTTTAACTTTGCTTTAAGAACAGAAAAGTAAGGTAGTGTATGTTATTTGTTAAAAACACAGTATAGAGGGCAGCGACCTGTGGCTCAACAGGGTAGGGTGCCGGACCCATATGCCGGAGGTGGCAGGTTCAAACCCAGCCTTGGCCGAAAACTGCAAAAAAAAAAAAAAAAATTAGTGTATAATATGTACAATTCTTTTGCAAAAAGTTACTTTGTTATTTTATTTTATTTTATTTTTTTATCTCTAGCACCCTCAAATCACAATTGATATTTGAAATGACATAATGATGCCATAGATAAATTGCGCTCACACACTTCCTACACTTAGCCCAACATAGCGCCACTTGCATCTGGGAGGACCCCACGTGACTCAGGTCCCAGGCTCCTCCCCTTCCACCTGCAGGTCCCTTGACCTCCCTAGACAGCCCCAGCCCTCACCTCTGCTTCACCCCTACCTTGGGATGGGGCTCTGGGTGGCAGTGCAGGTCAGAGCAGCCCTGCTTGCCTCAGAGTGCGGACTCAGCAAGCAGCTTTGTGTGTTTTACATGGGGTTACACATGCCGAAAACAGCAAGAGTGCTAAGGTGTTGGGCTGATGATTAAGGAAATTAAATTTTTTTTTTTTAAGGAGAAGTAACATTTACAACTGCTACTTTTGTTCCCTTTAAAACAGCAATGGGGAGGGGGTGGACCTAGGAGGGCTGAGAGCAACATGCCTCCCTCCACTCACCCAAGGCAGTGAAGTAAGAGCCGCCTCTGGGTTTAGCATCGTCGCCATCAGTAACGTGCCAAGTTCTTCCTGCTGCTGCCACGACCAAGAGAGAGAGGAAAAGGAAAAGGGGGAAAACCCCTGGGTGGGGAGCAACACGCACCTGTGTGCCTGGTCCCTGAAATGCAGGAAGCAACGTGCCTGCGTGCCTCCTACTTTGCAATGTGGTTCACAATTACTGCAGAGTTCCCAAGAACGGGACGACAGGTGAGAAGGGTCACCAGAGTACAAAGTACTCTGAATATGCTCCACTGTCATTCTCAGAACCACACCAAAAGGAAGGTGCTCTCAGCTGGTTCACAACTGAGAAATCGAGGTTCAGAGCAGCTTTACGCATTAGAGGACCAGCCTGGATGTGCCATGGCAGAGCCCAGGAGCTGCAGTGCACTCAGGATGCTGAGAACAGCTCCTTCCTTTCTTTTCTTCCTTCCTTCCTTCCTTCCTTCCTTCCTTCCTTCCTTCCTTCCTTCCTTCCTTCCTTCCTTCCTTCTTTCTTTCTTTTTTACAAAATAAAACCTCACAGCTTATTTGGCTTTGAGTTCTTCAAAAATTGAAAATATCAAGTCCTATTGCTAAAGAGAAAAAACAGATAAACATGAAATCCAAGACCCCTCCCCCCTTCACTTAAAGTCACAGAACGCGAAAGAAACTCCAGTGGGACCGGGGGTGCAGACAGCCGGAAGGAGGCAAGGTAAACAGCAAATATTAGAAAGCTGCTCAGCAGAAACCGTGATTAATGTGAGACCACGCAGGGCGAGTGACAGTAAGGGCGCAGTGATGAGAGGCTGTGTGGAGACTCCCAGCCCGAGGCACAACTCGCCCCTTCCAGATGTAAGTGTTGGCCCCTTGGAGCTTCCTCAAGATTTCACTAGAAGCAGTTTACAAGCACTTTGCCTTAGACATACCAGGAGAAAACGAAGATGTGGTAATTTCGTCTTATATCGTGTGCCATGTGTGAATTTGTAGTGCATTTGCAGGAGAAATAACCCAGCCAGGCTGTGCCACTGCTTCTTATGTCTTCCATGGCAGCAGAAATTCCTGAGAATCTTCAGGAGTCAAAAAACAGGGAAGCTCAGACACAGGTGGCAGCCCAAACTGCCTCGCTAGCTCAAGTATATCACAACCAGTAGTGAATTCCAAGAACTTTTTCTTGAGTATCACCAAGATAAAAGTTAAATAAGGGTACATGTCAGATCTATTAGTATAGAGAAGTGGTTCTCAACCTTCATAATGCTGCGACCCTTCAATACAGTTCCTCATGTTGTGGTGACTTCCAACCATAAAATTATTTTCATTGCTACTTCATAACTGTAATTTTGCTACTGTTATGAATCATAATGTAAATATCTGATATGCGGGATGTATTTTCATTGGTGGCGATCCACAGGTTGAGAACTGCTGGTATAGAGTATAAATGTCATAACACAATAATTAAGTAAAGAAGATGAGGTACATACTAACCAGTGTGATGTGAGCATCCCTAATTCTACATGAAACCAGCACATTGTACCCCATGAATGCATTAATGTAGAAATGATCTATGTGTTGATGATTTAATAAAAAAATAAATTTTGGGCTGTGCCTGTGGCTCAGTGAATAGGGCGCTGGGCCCATATACTGAGGGTGGTGGGTTCAAACCCGGCCCTGGCCAAACTGCAACAAAAAATAGCTGAGCGTGGATGGCGCCTGTGGCTCAAAGGGGTAGGGCGATGGCCCCATATGCTAGAGGTGGCGGGTTCTGTTGCGTGACTAGAGACGCGGAAGAACAGCAGCTTTGCCGTGGGTATAAGCTCGCTCCTGCAATTATTAAGGATGAACAAGAAACTTCAGAGAATTGGCTTATGGAATTTTAACTCCAGGCAAGCTAAATGCACGTGTCCCAGGGGTCCCAGGTCCCTTAAGCCTCTGTAAGAATAGCAAGCCATTTTAAACTCACACTGAGTTCACTTTGTGTGCTTGATGTAGGGTATGTTTATTTCTAAATATTGTCCCACAGGTTCAAACCCAGCCCTGGCCAAAAACCGCAAATAAAAAATAGCTGGGCGCTGTGGTGGGTACCTGCAGTCCCAGCTACTCGGGAGGCTGAGGGAAGAGAATTGCCTAAGCCCAAGAGCTGGAGGTTGCTGTGAGCTGTGATGCCACGGCACTCTGCCAAGGGTGACAAAGTAAGACTCTGTCTCTAAAAAAAAATGATAAATTTTATCCTCTCCTTAAAAAAAAGAAAACTTAAAGAGACATGAGGTTACAGCAGTAGGGCAGGATGGAGGATTGAGGCTGCTAGTTAGGAACAATGGTATGGTGGCTAAGGGTCACTCTGTACCACCGCCTGGGGAATAGAGTCCCTGGGACACCAAAAAATATGATGTCAGAAGCCACCAAAGTCCTATCAGAAGGTGACAGGAAGAGAGAGGAATGAAATGATATCCATTAACAGTGGGAGCCTCCCCCAATCCCGTCTTCATGAACACCTCCTCCCTTGCCATCTGAATGGGGTCATGGGAAGGGGTGCTAGTGGGCCTGGAATTCCCCCAGTAGATTGGTCTACACAAATGGCCCCTTAAATTCATAAACCCAAATGGCAAAAATTTAAAAGAATACAAAACAGATAGAGTTTCTATGTCATGTAAAATTTTCAGGTGTGGGCTGGAAGACTGCAGTCCAAGTTCAGAAGTTACCTCCTCTTCTGCCGAGGTGCAGAACTGTGTCTGGAACCACCGTGAGAGCCGGACGTCTGCACAGATGCCTGCTCCTTCCAGTTCTTACTTCAACCCTGTTCTTCTTCCTTGTAATAACTTTTACCATCCGCTTTTTGGGTTTCTTCTAGTTCATCTCAATCCTGTCTACTCTCCTCCTCTGCCCAAAGATTCCTTACAATAGTCTGGTTCTTCTGCTTCTGAGGAACAATCTTCATCACGGTAGAGGCAGCTCTTTTCCAATGTGTTTTAAGAGACTCCAAAGTTGAACTAGACCCCTTTGAGCAGGTTGGTATAAAGTGAAGGTGAGGATGTGGGGGCAGAGACGGACACTGGCCAAGGCAGGGGACCAGGAAAGCAAGCCACCAGCAGAAGGAACCAGAATAGTTATTCTAGTGAAGACAGACTCCTGCGTGATTCAAGGGAGTGATAGATGGTTACATAAATATCTTTATCTCATGACTCCATAGTTCCAAAAACACATTTATGAAAGCTAAAATAACATATAAGGAAAAAATGTTCAGTAAAAGTTGTAGAATCACACAGAAAAAGCAAATCATGGATGCTCTTTATCAAAAACCCAGGCTAAAATTCTCTATAGTTGACACACCTCTCTCAGACAACGCACAAAGAGAAATCCTAAATTATACAATTATACAACGGATTGTAAAATCCTTACATGATAAAAAGGAATCATGACTCTTTTTTAAATTAAGTCGTAAACACATAGATTATGTATACATTGATGCCTGTATGGGGTACAATGTGCTGATTTTATGTACAATTTGGAGTGCTTACATGAAGCTAGTTAATATAGCCTTCTCCTCATTTACTTAATTATTGTGTTAAGACATTTATGCTCTATACTTAACAGATTTGACATGTACCATAGGAATGGTCCCACCGTTTACCTCCTTCCATCGAATCTCCCCTCCCCTCCCAGCCCCTTCCTCTTCCCTCCATCATCTTGGGCTATAGCTGTGGTTTACCTTTCTTGTGAAATGGTGAGTGATTATAAATTGCTTTCATAATAGTACTGAGTACATTGGATACTTTTTCTTCCATTCTTGAGATAAATCATGACTATTTTTAAGAGTTAGTCGGATCCATCTGATCCAATTATTAAGAAGCATTTTATGGTGCATTTTATTACACACAGGACAGCGAGAACAAGTCCTCCATCTTTCTCACAGTGAACTGAGCTCTGTGAGTCTCCACTGTGAACATTCTGGATGTGGCAGGAGCCATGCTGCTGGGGACGTGCGTGTCCTTCTGGCGGTTGCTCGGTGCAGATGCCCCTTCAGAACTGGAGTCAGAGTGAGCCCACAGCCTGCAGGCTGCTCACCTGTGGGGCCGCCCTGGCGGGTGCTGCAGCAGGACAGAAGTACCAGGTCCTCACAGCTGCTGCCTGGTGTGAGGATCCTTGTCTCTGCTCCCAGCTCCCGATGGTATGAGCACAGACTCTGCCACAGTGCAGACTGTCTTTAACTAACCTCCACCCCTTTTTCTCTGGCACTACTGTCCCCCTAAGACCTCTGTTCTCCTAACTCCCAATGCAATGCCTGCTTCTCAGAGAACCTAAACTGTGAGAAGGACTTATGAGGAATAATACTCCTAAAATCATTGACGAGCAATGGGTTGAAAGTGGGCCTTTCTTTTACCTGGTTTTTGAGACTTGTCTTCATTTATAAACTACAATAAATTCCAGAAGGTTAGTCCCTCTGAGGGAGACTCCACTAGGTCAGAGACTCACTAATGAGACTCAGTAAAACTAGAACAAAAGGCCTGGCTACTTTTTACCTTGTCCAGTTTTTTGACCCGGCACTTTCCTTTTAACTCTTTCCAACTACAGGTAACACACTTGGTAGCCTTCCACTTTCTTAAGCACCAAATCTTGATACTTTCCCCTGCACTTGGCAATTTATCATTTGCTTCACACATGAGCTCCCTGGCAGGTGCTGAGGCCTGACAAGGGTGACCCCGCCATGTCCAGCCTCCAGCTGTAAGGCACCTGCTATACATTACACTGTGATGTTCTCCAGCTGGAAATGCACCTTAGCCCACAGGGAAGGCGGTTTTTATGAAGAGAAAGGAATCCCTCATGATGGCACATGTCCCCATCTTCCCCCTGGGTGGTACACTCACAACCCTAGGGTAGATGTGGACCAGGATCTTGCTCTAGAATGTCCATTGACAGGAGTAGGCAGAACTTGCTCACTGCACAGTGAAGGGCTCCTGAGAGTCATAGCAGGAGCTCCGAGAGGGAGCAGGAGACATCACTTCCAGTTTCACATCACTGTGTAGTCCTTACAAGCCTCTGTAACTCTCTTGCCTGAAAGAACAAAGAATTCCCCCTGGAAGAATGTCAGGGAGCCAGATGGAGACACCCCTGTTTCCTTGCCTTTTCCTACACCTCCCCTGTCCCAAGGAAAGGGAATCAAAGGAAAACTGTCAAATCATTTCTTCAGACATAAAGACTGGGAATAAAGAGATTGAAATGGAATGATTTTCTTTTTACCCTGAGAAGAAAATCACCACTCTCTTCCTGGAGCTCAAACTAAAGAAAAATGCAGGGGGCCTTTCGGAGTTCTATATAACCTAAAGGAAACACACACAGAGGTCCTATTTCTTACGCTTATCTCTTACTCTCTTTATAAGAATTTATCAAACAGAAAACCAGTGTCCACTGTATTACTAGAAATTCATTCCTATGAACGTGGCAAGCCATGCGTTTGTCTCTGAGTACGTGCTCGGTCTCTGAGAAGTTGCTGGTCTGCTCTGAGTGTGCAGTGAAGCCCCACCCCCCATGTTTATCACCAGCCTCTGGCTGGCACTTGGCAGTCTGGCCCCCATTATTCTTGACAATGGGTAGACAGAGGGGAGAACTGTTTAATTGTTTACTGCTTCAGGACATTTTAAAAGGTAATGAATGTACAAACAGCACAGAGAAAATAGCCCTCTGCAAGGTGGCTTCAAGTCAGGACAGAAAATTCAAACAATATTAGCCTCAAAAAGTCAACATTAGATACCCTTCTACTAAGGACCTACAAACAGACAGAGTTCCTCTGTACACACATTAACAGATGCCACCCACTACATCGCTGCTTCCACCTCCTCTGAGCCTCGGTTTATACATGCATTTTCACGGGACTCAGAAGGTTCCAGAACCAAAGAGCTTTGTCTCCTGAAAATCTGCAGTGTTAGGACTTTCACATCTGGCTGGTCCAGAGCAGATGAGTGTCTGGAGAAACTCAAGGTCAGGGCAGGGCTGGGACGCGTTTGCCCTGTGCAGGCCACACTGGTGGGTGTGAACCAGATGGTGATGCTGGACTTTGTGTCTCTTTACAGTTTGTCGAGACAAAGTGCCACACAGCAAACGCTGCCTGTGCCCAGACATCTGCATCCTGCATAATCAAAACGCAAAGGTTGTGCTTTTTTCTTTTTTTTTGAGACAGAGCCTCAAGCTGTCACCCTGGGTAGAGTGCCGTGGCATCACAGCTCACAGCAACCTCCAACTCCTGGGCTCAAGCGATTCTCCTGCCTCTGCCTCCCAAGTAGCTGGGACTACAGGCGCCCGCCACAGGGCCTGGGCTATTTTTTGGTTGCAGCCGTCATTGTTGTTTGGTGGTGCCAGGCTGGATTCAAACCTGCCAGCACAGGTGTATGTGGCACCTTAGCCACTTGAGCCACAGGCACCAAGGCAGCAAAGGTTATGCTTTTAAAAAGTAAATAATATATCATTGATAATGGAAAAGTACTTTGCCATCTTGCCTGCCTACTCCCACAAGCCGAGGAGGGAAAGTATTTGCTTTCCCTTCAAGCACTGAATGATATGATTTGATAAACAAATTCTTATAATTTTCACTTTGTCTACATCATGAGAGATTCAGTCCTCTGCTATTTAAAGATTGCCCTCTTTTCTCATCAGCCAAGTGTGTGTTGTTATCAATGAGGCTGCCTGATCACTCATGCATCTGTCTAGAAATGAGAGATTGAATGATCTTGGAGGATACTGAGCTTCCTCCTCCACCATCTCATGGTTGGCCCACTGGTATGTCTCGTGTTTACTGGGCCTTCTACTTCCCTCCAAATAAAACCCAATGAGGGCTGCACCCAAAAAAAAAAAAAAAAAAAAAAAATGCCTAAAATGATATGCTTGAAAGAAATTGTGCTTTCCTCCCTACATTTCATTTTTTTAATTAAATCATCAACATATAGATCATGTATACATTAATGCATTTACGGGGTACAATGTGCTGATTTCATATAGAATTGGGAATGCTTACATCACACTGGTTAATATATACCTCATCTCGTTTACTTAATTATTAAGACATTTATACTCTATACTTAAGAGACCTGACATGTACCCTTGCATTATACACCATAGGTATGATCTCACCATTCACCCTTCCTTGATATGACCTCCCCCATACCCCCATACCCCTTCCTCCCTCCTTCATCCTGGGCCATAGCTGTGATCTATTCTTCATATGAAAGTGTGAGTGATTATAAATTGGTTTCATGATAGTACTGAGTACACTGGATACTTTTTCTTCCATTCTTGAGATACTTTACTAAGTAGGATATGTTCCAGCTCCATGCATGTAAATGTAAAAGGGGTAAAGTCTCTACCTTTTTTAAGGCTGCATAATATTCCATGGTGTACATATACCATAATTTATTAATCCTTTCATGGGTCGATGGGCACTTGGGCTTCTTCCATGACTTGGCTATTATGAATTGAGCTGCAATGAACAATATGGTGCACATATCTTTGTTATAAAGTGATTTTTGGTCTTTTTGATATACACCTAGTAGAGGATTGCAGGATCAAATGGCACGTCTACTTTAGATCCCTGAGTATTCTCCATACTTCTTTCAAAAAGGGACATACTAGCTTGCACTCCCACCAGCAGTGCAGAAGTGTTCCCTTTTCTCCACATCCACTCCAACATCTGTAGTTTTGGGATTTTGTTATGTGAGCCAGTCTTATGGGAGTTAGATGATATCTCAAAGTGGTTTTGATTTGCATTTCTCTGATGATTAAAGATGATGAGCATTTTTTCATGTGTCTTTAGACCATGCGCCTAATTTCTTCATAGAAGCTTCTGTTCAAGTCCCTTGCCCACAATGAAATAGGATTAGTTGTTCTTTTTTTCTTAATAAGTTTGAGTTCTCTGTGGATTCTGGTTATCAAACCTTTGTCAGAAGCATAACCTGCAAGTATCTTCTCCCATTCTGATGCCTTGCTTTAATTACTGTGTTCTTGGCTGTGAAGAAGCTTTTTAGTTTGATCAGATCCCAGTAATGTATTTTTGGTGTTGCTTTAATTGCCTGGGTGGGGGGGGTGTCCTCCTCATAAAGTGTTCTCCCAGGCCAAGTTCTTCAAGTGTTTCTCCTGCACTTTCTCCAAGAACCTTTATAATTTCCTGTCTTAAGTTTAAATGTTTTATCCAGTGAGAGTTAATTTTTGTTAATGGTGAAAGGTGTGGGTCCAGTTTCAGTCTTCTACAAGTCACCAGCCAATTCTCCCAGCACCATTTGTTAAATAGGGAATCTTTCCCCAAATTTATATTTTTGATGGGTTTATCAAAGATCAAATGACAATAAGTGTTTGGCTTCATCTCTTGGTTCTCAGTTCTGTTCCATACATCTACCTCTCTATTTTTGTGCCAGTATCATGCTGTTTTGATCACTATAGATTTATAGTATAGTTTGAAGTCTGGTAGTGTGATTCCTCCTGCTTTGTTTTTATTTCTGAGTAATGTCTTGGCTATTTGAGTTTTTTTCTGATTCTATATAAAATGAAGTACTATTTTTTCCAGATCTTTAAAGTATGATGGTGGAGCTTTAATAGGAATTGCATTAAATTTGTAAAGTGCTTGGGGGTAATATGGACATTTTAACAATGTTGATTCTTCCCAGCCATGAGCATGGTATGTTTTTCCATTTGTTAACATCTTCAGCTATTTCTTTTCTTAGAGTTTCATAATTCTCTTTATAGAGATCTTTCACATCCTTTATTAGATAAACTCCCAAATATTTCAACTTCTTTGGCACTACTGTGAATGGAATAGAGTCCTTGACTGTTTTTTTTTTTTTCAGCTTGACTATTATTGGTATATATAAAAGTTACTGATTTGTGAATATTGATTTTGTATCCTGAGACGCTACTGTGTTCCTTGATCACTTCTAAGAGTTTTGTGGTTGAGTCCCTGGGGTTTTCCAGATATAAAATCATATCATCTGCGAAGAGTAAAAGTTTGATCTCCTCTGACCCCATTTGTACACACTTGATCACCTTCTCTTGCCTGATTGCAATGGCTAAGACTTCCATTACAATGTTAAAAAGCAGTGGAGACAATGGGCAACCTTGTCTGGTTCCTGATCTGAGTGGAAATGATTTCAATTTAACTCCATTCAATATGATATTGGCCGTGGGTTTGCTGTAGATGGCCTCTATCAGTTTAAGAAATGTCCCTTCTATACCAATTTTCTTAAGTGTTTTGATCATGAAGGGATGCTGGATATTATCAAAAGCTTTTTCTGCATCTATTGAGAGAATCATACGGTCTTTGTTTTTTAGTTTGTTTATGTGATGTATTATATTTATAGATTTACATATATTGAACCAATCTTGAGACCCTGGGATACACCTTGGTCATGGTGTATAATTCATTTGATAGGTTGCTGGATTCTGTTTGCTAGGATCTTATTGAATATATTTGCATCTATGTTCATTAAAGATATTGGTCTATAATTTTCTTTACTTGTGGGTCTTTTCCTTGTTTGGGGATCTGGGTGATATTTGTTTCAAAGAATGTGTTGGGAAGTATTCCTTCTTTTTTGATGTTTTGGATAAGGTTAAATAATATAGGTACTAGTTCCTCTTTAAAGGTTTGGTAGAATTCAGAGGTAAAGCCATTTGGTCCTGGACTATTTTTTTTGGGAGATTTCGTATAGTTGATGCTATTTCAGTGCTTGATATAGGTCTGTTCAGCATTTCCAATTCTTTCTGATTAAGTATAGGAAGTTGGCATGCTTCCAAGTATCGGTCAATTTCTTTCAGATGTTCATATTTCTTAGAATAAAGTTTTTTGTAGTATTCATTAAGGATTCTTTGAATTTCTGAAGTGTCTATTATTTTGCCTTTGTCATTTCTGATTGATGATATTAGGGACTTTAATTTTATATTTTCGGTTAGGTTGGCCAAAGGTTTATCAATTTTGTTGTATTTTTCAAAAAACCAACTTTTAGATTCATTGATCTTTTGAATAATTCTTTTGGTTTTGATTTAATTTAATTCTGCTCCAATTTTAATTATTTCTTTTCTTCTGCTGGGTTTAGGGTTGGAGTGTTCTTCCTTTTCCAGTTGCTTAAGATGTCCCTTTAAGTTATTGACTTCCTCTCTTTCCATTCTCTCCCTCCCCTACATTTCACAGGGGAAGAAGCACAGACCTTATAAAATTCAAAACAGTGTTACCTGCGCCTCAGAGTGTTTTGTCACTCTTTGCCATGACATATCAAGAGGAGGTAAAACAAGAAACAAAGAACAATTTTCAAAAAGACCTTTCCCAAATTTAATTGACCACAGAGTTCAGCCCATTCCTTCAAATGCAATTATGCAAAGAGGCAAAATTTAATATTGCAATCAATAGAGTTCCATACTTTCCTAATGTCAGGTCTTAGCTCTCATTGATTTTGGGGGGATTAGCTGCACAAACTTAGCTATGAACATATGAATTTCACACCATAAAGAAAATGACTTTTCCTGCTCAGAGAGAAAAATAGAGCAGCAATTATGGGCTCACGGAATGGAAGGCTTGTTCCCAGCCTTTAGAAACCATATGAGGGGCTGCGGGGTATGTGCTCCAATTATTTTTACAGATTCAAAAATGGGCACAATTCTTAGAATCTGGAAAGAAAAGTGTAGTGTGTTAGTTTTTGCCATGACAACAGGGCATGAGCAAGGTTGCTGGAAGGATGCTTCCAAAAAGTCCTTTTTATTATGGCACACATCCCCCACCCCCCCTCCCAGAAAATGCTCTCACAAAAGGCACGGCACAAGGAAAAAAAAAAAAAAAAAAAAAAGATCCTCCTAATTGTGGCTGGCTTAAGGCCTCTCCAGAGCGGTCAATAGGGTGCTCCTGCAGGTGGCCTGCCACCGCTCCCCTCCAGGCGCCTGATAAAGCCAGCCTCTTCCCCGGATCAAAGTATTAAGGTTTGGGTTATTTGTATTGATCTTATGTGCCACTATGCTGCGCCAGCCATGCTCATATCTGTGGTTCACAAATTCCTCTTTAAAATGTCACTGCCGTCTCATTTCCTCTGCCATCAATACTGCAGCCAGAGGGGTGGCTGCTTGTTAACCTCAGGGCTGTAGTCTTGTCAGATGCTGGGGGACCGTGTGCATATTCCCAAAGTCTTCATTGACACCAACAACACGGGGGTGGGAGGGTAGGGGGCCACAAGATTCATCAGACACAAAAAAGAAAGAAAGAAAGAAAGAAGGAAGGAAGGAAGGAAGGAAGGAAGGAAGGAAGGAAGGAAGGAAGGAAAGAGAAAACAAGATTCATCACACACAAAAAGAAAGGAAGGAAGGAAGGAAGGAAGGAAGGAAGGAAGGAAGGAAGGAAGGAAGGAAGGAGAGAAAGAAAACTTTCAAATATTTTTATCTGATATTCAAAAGGATTTCCCCCTTTGCCTGAGAGACCCCTGGAAATAGACAGGCCCCCTAGTGGTTAGCAGTGAGCTTAGAAGTAACAGAGACTTGTTAGACTCATTTTGGTATCATCTGAAAGCACAGCCACAGCCACACCCACAGACAGGTGTGCACACAGGAATTTCTATACCTGAGCACAGCTATCACCAGCTACACCCACATTCGAATCCTGCTGAAAATAAATCTTATAGGAACTGAATTTGCTGATAATTTGGTATCAATAAAGATTTTTTTCCCCCTGAAAGTTCTAAAGCAAGTCTTTCTCAAAGAAATAGGCAAATCAAACTATCTAAGAATTTTAAACAGATGCATTGCCTTCTCAGCATGAAAAAAACTCTCCTTCCCCAGGCTCCAGACAGAAATCTACACACTGGCGCAGCCACGACTGTATTTATCAGTCGATGGTGATCCTTTAACAAACATGCAGCAGAGTAAAAATAAAACACATGTTTTCCCTTATTTCTCTGTAAGCGCTTACTTAAGGTTTTATTATATTTGGCCATGGGACATTCAGTAAACTTACTGATGATATCAAAGAATGATTTTACAAACAGTAAAAGTTACACTATTGACACCTCCAAATTCTGGAGTATTTACATTGTGTTAGGTGCACACTTGCTCTGGGAGATTAACAAACATTACTACAGAGGCTGTGGCCAAATCCACCCTGGTTGTTTATAAAACCTTTACAACTCATCAGCTTCCACTAACATACTGGCACTGTTCAATTACCATCCGTGTTAGAGAGCCTTAGCAAAACATCTAGTGCCCATGTAAATAGACAAATCTGAAAACTAGCTGGTCTGTTGGCTTACATACTGTAGGTAATGTTTTCTTTTGCTCAAATTTGTTCTGGAAACTAATCACGCTCTGATAAAGCCATCTGCAAATATGAGAAAGATTGACACCCACATGTCAAAGTTTACACAGCCTGACCAAGTGTACATATAGTACAGATGATGTAAGGTCTCTGCGTGTGGAGCGTCTCAGGGGCCATGTTGGAATGCAGCTCCCTGGGTGAGAATGCACCCGCCGTCTACGTCCAGGCGAAACTGGCCAGTCTCCTTGCCAAGCCAGACCCTTCCAACAGGATGGGTGCTCTTCTCAGTGCTCATCATGGAACTTTAACTTTATTCCCTCTGGCATTAACAGTGTAGGACTGTGGAACTATTATCACTTAGCTAGAATTCCAGACACAATTGCTTTTCTCTAAGTCACTAAAGCCTTTTAACCTTAATCCAGAAAATGATAGTAACTTACTGTTCACATGCTAGAAAGCATGGCATTCACTATTAATAGGAGTAATGTTATGAAATGGCAACAGGCTAGAAATGTACGGGCTGTCAACTTTTTACTATACGTTATCAAATTTTTAGGAAAGAGTCTGGCATGGTGGCTCACATCTGCAGTCCCGGCATTTGGGAAAGATAAGTAACATAGCAGGATTTCTTAAAGCCAGAAGCTCAAGATGAGCCTGGGCAACATAGCAAGACCTCATCTCTACAAAACATAAAAAAAAAAAAAAAAAAAGGAAAAGAAAAGAAAATGAGCTGGTCATGGTGGTGCACACTTGTAGTCCCAGCTACTTAGGAGGCTGAGTTGAGAAGATTGCTTGAGTCCAGGAATTTGAGGTTACAGGAAGCTATGCTCAAGCCTGGGGTAATCCAGAGAGACCCTGTCTCAAAAATAAATAAATAAGATTAGCTGAAAAGGCTGTCTATGGGACTGGAATACAAAGCACGTGGTGACCAAACATGGTCAAGCACCACAGGGCTTCATCTCCACCCACCTTGGCAATGAATTTTTCTGATGTAAAGAAAAATTCACAATCTGGCACAATTCTCTTTTTGCTGTAGTTTTTTTTTTTTCTCCAGAGATAAACCTCGTGGCTCTATGATGTGCGGCCCTGACCTCCCTCTTTGATAGCACAGGGCAAAACAAAATATACTGGATTTGTAGTGAACCTCTGAATTTTCAATTATCTGAATTGAAATTTGAGTTTCTATTTACTCCTAATTACGCCTTTCTAAAATTCAGAATTTTATTCTTGAACTTTTCCTAGGGGCCAATTTTAAATTCTCTTGTTTGTAATTTCCAAAATAAAGCCTAATAATTTTTTGAAGAATATGGCAACATTTGTATCTCTGTAGCCTTCTGCAATTCTCATGATTGGCCTCTGGTTTTTGTTTTTTGGTTAACCAAGGATAGCTTTGTGATTTTATCTGCCAGACCTTTCAGTTCCCATTTTAGAGTCAGATGGTTCCTAAGTTCTTCGTCAATTCTCGATTTTTTATTGTTTCTCTCAAAATTTCCCCTTTTAAGCTCATTCTTCTTAATAGATGGTTAAGTATGTACCCGTAATGGGTTTATCTCTTCCTAGACTTCCTTCTGGTGGCTCCTAGATTCTTGTTTTGTGAAAGTATCACTAATAACCAGTCTTTCGGTTTCCTTGAAACTCTTTGATGTCATCACAGTTCTGTCTTTGTCCCTGTTCATATACTTTAAAGAGCACAACGGAATTTCTTTGTTCAGCCACGGTCAATTGTTTCGATACCTTTATCTTTACAAATCTATATTTTCCAATATTTTCCAAGTTAAACACTTACAATAAACTTCTCAGGTCTTAGAAAATTGCAAATTGTCACGAATCGGACCTATATCTAAGCAACAGCCTTGTTCTTTCATATACTTATCCTATTTACCAAAGTCGGATTTAACCAACTTGACGAGAAGTTTTGAAGGACGCCTGCTGATGTGATAGTGTGTGCATCACTCTTTAACTCTAGCCCAACCATTTGCACCGTCTTTGATCACAGAATATGACTTCTAGCAGCTCATAACCTCTTTTGTAGTTTACCACATACTTTGATATTTAATGTGTAACAATTTTACAATGTTTCTTGTCAAACAGAAACCTCTTCTACCTTAGCTCATAAAACTTAATTCCCAATTTCCTCCTCCCAAAGAAGAAATGATCTTTGCCCCTGGGGGGATAATAGGATCGTGGAGGTGGGAGCAGCTTAACAGTTATTAGGTCATATTACCTTAGGGCAGGTGAGGAAGAGCAGCATGAACTTGGCTTCGGGGAGGATGGCGCCCAAGGGAAAGGGCAGGAACTTAGATTTGTTGAAGGCCTGTGCTGTGCTGAGGCTTGTCTGGGGGCTATAGTCCATTCAAGCTTCTCGTAAAGCCTCATTTAGTTTCAAGCAGCTCATTCCCTACTTTCTTGGCCTTTAAAACCTTCCAACAGTTCTTACCACAGTCCGTTAAGGTCTATCGTCGTGTGGTTCAGGTCAGTATTTCCAGCTTCAGTCTTCCCTCCACCTCTTCATTTGCACAACCTCATTGCCGCCGGGCTTCTTTCCCTTGGCCGTAACAGATTGGTTCACCTCTCTATCCCTAAGACTAGTCCAATTCTGGCACAGACAAGATACTAAGTAAATATTCCTTGGGCAAATGCATTTAATCCTTTCAACAATCTAAGGATGAGGAAATAGAGGGTCAGATGGATTCAGTCCCAAGCCTAAGACTAAACTAATAACAAGGAGAGGTTGACAGGGTCCTAGGGAGGCTGCTTTGATTTCTCTAAGATCCTGTGTAGGACAAGTGTCAGAATCTTTGGCAGCTGAAGAAGCAGTGGACGGGCTGGGCCAGCGCAGTGGAGAGATAAGTGGGGAATATGCGAGGTACCTGCATCCTGCATCCTGAAGCAATTTCCTTCCCCTCGGATGTGTTCACCACCCACAGTGTTCCTTTAGAGGTTTTGTTTATCTGTGGATTTTCTTTGAAGCAAAGCAGCCAGAGGAGGTTTTTTAGAAGCCAAGGTGAGAATTAGTGAGATGCTTTGCCATAACACCTTTTATAACATTGAAAAATGGTCATTAGACTCTCTCTCAAGCATGAGGGATTTGCATCTGGCTTGCATTGTGCAAACAGGGCTTTTGTTGATTTATCAACAGGACTTCACTTGGGGTTTTGGATTGGATTCCAGAGGTTGGCACCTACGCTCTAAAAAATCTAAACAGAAGGAGAAAATAAATCACCAACTGGCACTTTAAAGGCAAAGATTTATACCAGATTTAATGAACTTCCTGTCTTGCTTAGCATGAGGAAAATGTCGTGTTTACCCCGATGCTCTCCGCTCCTGGCAGTGGGTGTGCCAAGTTGGGAGGGATGTAGAAGTGGGTCACACTCACTCAGCTGGAACTCACAAAATTCACAGGAGAGCACTTGGCCGTGACTCTGACCTTCCCTGTGCACCGCCCTGCTTGCTACTGAGCCTACCCATGGCCGATATAAGGAAAAACGTGGGTGGAGTCATATTGTCTTGTGTGGGCTCCCCTTGAAACAGACCAAAATCAAGGATTTGAGAGCAGGTTGTGTGTTTGGGACATGATCCCGGGAAGCCCTGGTCATGGTAGGTGAAGTGAGACAGGAAGGCAGTCACTGTGGGCGTGTTGTCAGGCTGGCTGCCACTGTGGGCAGCTGGAGCCCAGGCCTGCTGTGGACCTCTAGCGAAACGCGGGTCTGGGGAGCTGGGAGCATGTCTGCTTACCTCTCAGTGACCTCGGCCTGGAGCACCGACGGACAGAACAGAGTCCGGCATGCAGACCAAGTGGGATTCAGGCCTGGCTGCCAGGAGTGGGGCACTCACTGAACTGGTAAGGGTCTCTGTGGCAGGGGTGGGAAGTGTCTGTTACTCTAGACAAATCCAGCTGCCTGCTGTGGTTAAATCACTGTTTCTTCTTTGTCGTCCCTTTTCTACTTGTATGTGACTCATACGCTGGCTCAGGAGGCATAAACATCTGATCCCACCTATCATACACCATTGACTTAGTCAGCATGATCTTTCAACATCATTTGCTCCCAGCATGGGTGTTGTGAGCAACTCCGAAAGAACAACTACGGCGTGTGTGTCCTGCCTTCTCCCTGAATGGGGACAGCATGTGTATCCTGCCATCTCCCTGCCTGGTGACAGCGT
Organism: Loris lydekkerianus; assembly: GCA_963574355.1. Taxonomy (NCBI): domain Eukaryota; kingdom Metazoa; phylum Chordata; class Mammalia; order Primates; family Lorisidae; genus Loris; species Loris lydekkerianus. Next base: position 7,768 of record CAUYPK010047362.1, on the reverse strand, counting down.
GTGCGTTCCCACCACCTCCCTGCCTGGTGACAGCGCATATGTTCCTGCCATCTCCCTGCAAGGTGACAGCATGTGTGTCCCGCCATCTCTATGTCAAGTGAGGAGCGTCTGGATCCAAATCTATATAGACAATCATTTGGAATCTGAGGTAGACCTGATTTATTTCTGAGTGAGGAATAAATAATTTTTTGAGACTAAATATACAGGGTCTGGCAATTAAGTTCATGAACTCATCCTTAAAACTGTGCTAATCCCTGAATATGATAGCAGTCAGTCACCTTTGAGATACTCCCCGTGGGAAGCTATTTACCAGTGCCACCACCCAGTCCACCCTTCAGAGCAATTTTGGAACTCTTTCTAGAATGGCCATCAGACTTGTTGTCACACTACCCTTGATTCCCTGAATGTCATCAAAATGTCTTCCTTTAAGTATTTCCTTTATCTTTGGGGAACAAAAAGATGTTAGGGGTCAGATCAGTGAGTAGGGAGAGTGTTCCAATACAGGTATTTATTTACTGGGTAAACAGGGGGAAGCAGTGCTGTGTGAGCTGGCGCATTGTTGTGACGCAAGAACCATGAGTTTAGCTCACTTTCTTCTAACTTTTTCAGTATTTGAACATTTTCAAATAGTAAATGTGGTTAGCTGTTTGTCAGTTGGTACAAATTCATAATGAATAATTCTTTTACTATTAAAAAAGGTTAGCAACATTGTTTTGGCTCTTGATTGGTACTAAGGAAACTTTTTGGTTGTGGAGAATTGGCTGACTTCCATTGTGCACTTTGATGCTTTGTTTCACGACTGTATTGGCACACCCAGGTCTCATCACCAGTGACAACATGGCCCAATACATCATCTTTCCTCCCTAGAGGTCTTGGTAAACTTTGACTCTCCTTTGCTTTTGCTTGACAGTGAGCTCCTTCAGGACCATTTTTACACACATCTTTCTCATGGTAAGATTTTCAGTTAAGATTTTCCCAACTGTTTCTCTATTGATATCTACTTGGTCTGGTATGCATCTCACAATCAGAAAACAATTTTGATGCACAATTCTATCATTTTTTGCAATGTTTTCATCAATTCTGCTCATTACTGGCTGCCCTGACCTCTCTTCATCAGTGACACTGTTCCCTCAGAAAAACATTTAATCCAGGGGTAGTGCCTGTGCTCACAGGAGTAGGGCACCAGCCCCATATGCTGGAGGTGGTAGGTTCAAACTCAGCCCCGGCCAAAAACTGCAAACAAAGAAACAAACAAAAAACCCATTTAATCCAGTTGTACACTGCTATTTTCTTCATGGCATTATCCACATAAACTTCAACTGACATGTCCCTGATTTCACTTTCACTCTTGCCAAGTTTAATATGAAATTTAATGTTTGTTCATTGCTCTAATTTAAGCGCCAGCCTTCTCCCAACAGTACACAAATGCACGCAACAAGCAATAATGAACACTCCTCAGTAAGACACCACCACACAGGAACACAAACACAGTCGTGCAACACTGATGTACCAAGGTTATGAACCTCACAGAGTTGTTTGTGCAGTGCTGCCAACATAATCACAGAGTGGCAAGTTTGCAAACTTAATTGTCAGGCCTTGTTTACCCAGGTGCTGCAGAAGAAACGGAGAAGCAGGCCAATGGTTACATGGTCCCATTGTGATCTGTGAGTCTGGCGGCATCATGGGGACATAGTTGCCATCAAAATATGCCCCGCCCTGTGAGCTGTGCATCCTCAATGTTTGCCTCGGCAACCTCACCCTCCCTGTCATGTATGTCAGCCAAATCTTATGAGCCTTAGGGCTGTTCATGCCTCCCCCCACCCCGCCTCTTAGGCTACCTTTGAAGTCAGCCTCACTGCTTTATCTCAACAGCAAAGTCTTTTTATTTTTTGAATCAGTGTCAACGTCACTTAAACTACCAAGTCTTCTTGGTAGATTTAAAGAGATGGAATATAGACCTATAGACCTCACCTCTCTATAGAAAGAATGTCAAAGTCACATTTTAAGGGTGTGCAGTGGGAGCTATTGGTGTAACCATTTTTACAATGTATAATCTGCCTAGCATCCTTCTGTCTTTGCCACATAGGAAATTACTTGGCATGAATTAAATATTAATGTTTCAATAAATATCTGCAGAATAAAAAAGAAAAAGAAGGAAAGAACATTGGGCTAGAAATTAAGGTGCTTCAGTTCCCGTCCCAGGAATGCCACTTGCTAGTTTTGTTTGCTCTTATCCTGAGTTCCCTAATCTTTGAAGTTGGAATTAGATGAGACTGCTCAAACACTGCATTATTCTGGATAACTTCTTTTTAGTATGCTCCTTCCTGTTAACTCGACTTTCTAACACCATCCTTTTTCTTGTGACAAGAAGCTGGCTTTAGGTGAGGTGAGGTCCCCTTGAATACCCTCCCTCCTCCCGTATCCCCCCTCCCCTCCCCTCTCTCTCCTCTTCCCTTCTACTTTCTGGACTATAGTTAGGTTTTGCCATTCGTATGAGTGTGTAGGAGGCTATATATTGATTTCACCTAATGTGCATGATGCAATGGTACATTTCAAAACTACTAAGAAATGAGTATAATTGTGATGTATGTGTTACTTAGTTCAATAAGCATTTCACACTGTATATTGAAGCAGTACCCTAAACCCCATAAATACATCGATGTATGAAGTTATGATTTAATAAAAAACAATTAATTCCCACCTATTTCCTTTCTTTGGAAAACGATTCCTCTGTCTTTGCATCAGGAGATAGATTCAGTCATGCTTATCAGTGAACCTTTATAAGAAATTTGTTTCTCCCTATTGATCAATCAATCAATGGGTCATTCTCACATGTTAGAAGACAAAACGTGTAAAAATCGTGATCATCTCTGTGAGTCAGGTGTGCTTATTAACAACATGGCTACTCATTCCCTGGATTTTATTTATGTTAGTGGAAGTGTGCTTCCCTAGAAGTGTCAGGTATTGGAGGGAACCAATGTACTGGTCACGGGAAATCCTGGGTTAAAATAAGCAAGGCAAATTTTAGAAATGCTATAACCTGTAACTCCAACTCAGAGGGTCGAAAGGACGTCAACGAAGGACGTTTTGAAATATTTCTCAGCAATGTACAGAAGGAAATGACAGTTAACCTGATTTTCACTTATTCACTTTTTAGAATAAAATAAAGTTGTTCCCCAGACAGATGTTTGGGGAACAACAGCTGAAGAGTCATACAGAGAAGAGATGAGAAAACCCTGCAATTCTGGGGTCTCAGAACAAACAAGGAGAAATACTATGCTGTAAATAATCTCATACCCCCCCCCCCCAAATCACAGAAGGCAGAAAGAAATGCAAGTTCAAGAATGATGGAATACCTTTTAAACATCTCAAGTCAAGAAACCTGCACTAGCGGTGTTTTGGCATCTGGTCGACTCTCTCCGGAACTGTGTGAAAGAATTCACTCTGGGCTATGCAGTACGTCACTAAGAATTGTGACATCCATTTTTTAATTAGATAGAATATAAATTAGAGTGGAAAACTCATTTAATGAAGTTTCCTTGAGTATAGCGAGGGAAAGAATGTTCATGAATGATAAATAAAAAGAATAAAACCCTCCAGGTGAGAGGTAAGAGAGAGGAGCGGGTTATAGGCAGGTCAATTTTTGCTCACCATTTCCAAGTCCGTCTCTGCGATTACAACAGTAACTGTGTCTCGGTGAGAATGCTGAGATTTTTGTCTCTCCTTGGTATTTCCTTATCTCACTGTTGAAACATCCAGAAGTTGAAGAACAACAGTCAATATTTAGACATATTATGAAATCACTTCAGTTGTTCTTGACTGGAAGTTTATTTGGATTTGCTGAATTAATAATTTCTAAAGTTGGTACTCCACACTGGAAGCATAAGGTTTTGAGATATTTCTCAGCAATGTATAGAAAGAAATGACCGTTAACCTGAGTTTCAATTATTCGCTGTTTAGAATAAAATAAAAGAAAGTAGTTTCCCGGATAGATGTTTTGGATAAGAACTTTTTAAAAATTACTCCATTAAAAATATTCTTTTTGTAATGCTAAATCAATACTAAAAATTAGAAACTGATTCCAACATAATAATATTGGTTGAATACTTGTGTGTTTGTACATCCACAATTAATATTATTTGTAATGTTGGTTTTAACATTATTAACAAATGACTGGGCTTAGTCACAGCAGAGACACTTACGTATCTTAAAGCCAGTGGCAAGGGTGGACTGTCTGTAAAGAAAGTCTAATTTACCTTCTAATCCAGCAGCACCTAACCCTACCACTTTACACATTCCATCAATTTGAAAATTTGTCTTTATTTTTTAAAACACTGTTTATGGAAAAAAAAAAAAAAAGGCAATTGTCCTACACTGATCATTCTACCATCCTCTACCTCACCCTCAATAAATGAAATTTCTTTTTCAGCGTTTCTCAAATAGCAGGTGGGAATATTGCAGCAAGTGCATAAGGTTCATTATCAAGAAGTCATCCAGTACTTCCAATGCTGTTATTGTTGTGGCCACTGTTTTTGTTTTAATCTGTTCGTTCAACTCACCTTACGTGGGACTAGCCCTGGACCAACGCTCAGGACAATACAAGGGTGGGGCTCAGTGTTTGAGGACCTTACAGCTTTGTTCTCTGAACTCCTTAATTTTTTATTTGTTGAATGATACTTTCTCATGCCTTCACTCAGGTGAAAAATCTGGGCACCCTCGTGGACACGTCCCTACCTTCCTGTCCCAGCCCTGCCTCCCATCACTGGAAGCTATCTTCCTACCTTCTCTTCACCTCTCTTACCCCTGTCTCGGGTCTGAGTCTCCCTGTTTCCCACTTGGACTGTTGAAAGAAGCCCCACACTCACATCCAGGTGTACCTTTGGATCACTTCCCATGCTATCCTTCAAAAATGCCTGTTTGATTATCTTCTGCTGCCCCCGTCACGTCCAGACCACTCCAAAGAGCTCTGCCCCAGCCCCTGTCCTTTCCCCTTTCCTCCCCTCAGTCAGGGGTGCTGCCATCCGTCCTGAGGCCCAGGACAAGGCCCTGGGAGCTGCCTCTGTTGGCTCCTTTTCTTCCAGTCCACCAGCAAGACCTGAGGCTTGGCCTCCAAATGCATTCTGAGTTTGTTGGCTCCTGTCTAGCTCCTAACTGGTCTGCCTGCTTCTGTTCTTCCACTCACAATCCTTCTCCACCAGCCTCAGAGTAAACTTAAAAAAGGAAAGCTCATCGTGTCTCTCCTCTATTTCAAAGTTCTCAAGCAGTGTCACTGATTTTTGCATCAAATCCTACCTTCTGAAATTCTCACCTAATCTTGCTTCATCCTGCTTTTGGAAATTCACTTTTAGGCTTTCCTTGACAAAGGGTGTATTATGACTTCAGTACACCATGCCACTCACAGCACTCTGAAAGCATGGGCCTCCAAAGTGGCAGATTCAGTCTGGATTTTCTGATCAGCTCTTTGCTCTGGGAAACACTGACCACTCCACCCAGCCCCAGGTCCTCACACTAAGATGCTTAACAATGTCGTAGGCATGACCTTCAACCTTTGTCCCAGGGAGGCTTTCCCTGTACAGCTCATCTGACCACCACCCCGTCTCAATTAAGAAATCCTGTTTATTTGTGAATATGTCATTACCTAAAATTAAATTTCTCTCATATTTATTTATTTATTGACTATTGCCTGCATAATAAGGCAAGTTTCTCAAGGATAGGAAATATATTATGTTCTCAACTATGGGACTTAGGTCGGGTATGGCTTAGAACACAAAAACGTTTATAGAATAAATGAATGAATGATTATCAAATTATTGATTTGCCAATATGTAGGGTATCTTAATACCATATTTTGAATTGCTCCCTGAATATTACTAAAACTGAGCCACTTTTAAGCTTTCATTGACAATTATTTTTCCTTTATTTATGAATATCCAATTGGAATTTTTATTTATTTTATTATTATTATTACTATTTTTTTTTTTTTTTTTTTTTTTTTGCAGTTTTTGGCCAGGGCCAGGTTTGAACTTGCCACCTCTGGTATACTCCTTTGAGCCACAGGCACCGCCCCAGTAGGAATTCTTTTCTTACTTTTCTATAACTTGCTTTTCTTTCTCTTACTAATTTGCATTACTTCTGTCTTAGGTGATTACCGCATATACTCAAGTATAAGCCGACCCAAGTATAAGCCTACCCCCTTAATTTTACCCTAAAAACTGGGAAAACTTAGTGACTTGAGTATAAGCTGAGGAGGAAAATGCAGCAGCCACTAATTTTCAAAAATAAAAATATATACCCAAAACAATTACAGTAATGGAGGAATCAGTAGGTTAAATGCTTTTCAATATTTATTGCTAAAGAAAAACTGTAAACTAGCAAGAACAACTTTAAAACTTTAAATAAAGTGCAGAAAACCGTAACTTAACAGGTAATCAAGCTGTGGGTTATATAGTTGTGGGTTAAATGGTTCAGTGGAATACAGTTCAGTTCAGCTGCCTACCTCTTCAGCTCAGCCCGACTTGTGGACTGAGCTGAAGTGCCGCCCCCTCAAGCAGACGGCAGAGGACGAGTGGAGACTCCGTGCATTTGATTAGGTGCACGCACACCGAATCAAATAACCTGTGTGACCCGAGGATAAGCCGAGTTCGGGTTTTTCCGCACAAATTTTGTGCCGGAAAAAACTCGGCTTATACTCGAGTATATGTGGTAGTTTGTTCCATGCTTCTGTCTTAGGTGATTAGTTTGTATCTTACCTTATTTTTCCTTTTTTAAAAGTGTCTATTGAAAATTTAAAATTATAGATGTGGCCCATGTTATATTTCAATCACCGAGCGCTGCTGTAGGATTTTTACTGTGGATTGCTACTAATTGTTTCTGCAGCAGTGGACAGATTTTTCTCCTCACTGGCTCTTGCACCCCACTCGGTCTCCCTCTTTCTTTGCTTCTTTGGCTCCCTGCCCAGCCCTGACTCTCAGCGTCCCGTCCCGTGGGTAGGAATCCTGGGACGCTGGTTCAGGCACCCACTGTCTTCAGGTTCCTTTTCTCTCTGAAGGCCGTCTGCCTGTGTTTCTAGAACATTTTAGGAATCGCTTTTCACTCTTAGCATCCTCTGGTTTCAATCAAAGTGCAGTGTTCTTCCATTCTCATTCCGAACATTTTAAGCTCATGAGACTCTGAGATTTCATGTCTCTCTCTCTCTCTCTCTCTCTCTCCCTCCCTCACTTCCTTCCTTTCTTTCCCTCCTTTCCTCCTTCCTTCCTTCCTCCCTTCCTTCCTTCCTTCCTTCCTTCCTTCCTTCCTTCCTTCCTTCCTTCCTTCCTTTTTTCCTTCCTTCCTTCCTCCCTCCCTTCCTTCCTTCCTTCCTCCCTCCCTTCCCTCCTTCCTTCCTCCCTCCCTTCCTTCCTTCCTACCTCCCTCCCTCCCTCACTCCCTCTCTCCTTCCTTCCTTCCTTCCTTCCTTGCTCCCTCCCTCCCTCCCTCCCCCCTCCCTCCCTCCCTCCCTCCCTTTCTTCATTTCTTTCTTTCCCTTCCTTCCTTCCCTTCCTTCCTTTCTTCCTCTTTCTTTCTTTTCCTCCTTCCCTTCCTTCCTTCCTTCCTTCCTTCCTTTTCCTTCCTTCCTTCCTTCCTTCCTTCCTTCCTTCCTTCCCTTCCCTTCCCTTCTCCTTCCTTCCTTCCTTCCTTCCTTCCTTCCTTCCATCCTTCCCTCCATCCCAACCCACCCCCCCCCCCCCCAGACCATGCGTCGCACTAAGAACATTACAAAACGCCCAAC
>CAUYPK010047361.1:0-25572 GCA_963574355.1 Loris lydekkerianus | reverse complement strand
CTCAAGTAGCTGGAAGTACAGGCATGTACTCCTCAAACTCTTGGACTCTTGGACTCAAGTGACCCTCTTGCCTTAGCCTTCTGAGTACCTGAGACTATAGAACTGTGCCACCATGACCGGCTAGTTATTATTATTTTTTTTCAGAGACAGAGTTTCACTTTGTCGCCCTGGGTAGAGTGCCGTGGCCTCACACAGCTCACAGCAACCTCCAGCTCTTGGGCTTAGGTGATTCTCTTGCCTTAGCCTCCCAAGTAGCTGGGACTACAGCTGGTGCCCACCACAATGCCCGGCTATTTTTTTGTTGCAGTTTGGCCAGGGCTGGGTTTGAACCCGCCACTCTTGGTATATGGGGCCAGTGCCCTACTCACTGAGCCACAGATGCTGTCCACTGGCTAGTTATTTTATTTTTACTACAGACAGGAGTCTTGCTTTTGCTCAAGCTGGTCTTGAACTCTGAGCTTAAGCAATCCACCTGCATCTGCCTCCCAGAGTGCTAGGGTTACAGGCGTGAGACACTGTACCCGGCCTGATGCTTTAATTATAGTTGTCTTTCTAGTGTTCCAGGACCTCCCTCAGATATCAAAATTTAAGGAAGCTCAAGTTCCTGATATAGTATGGCATAGTATTTGCCTATAACCTATGCACATCCTCCTATGTATTTAAATATTCTCTAGATTACTTGTAATACCTAATACAATGTAAATGCTGCCCCGGCCTGCGGGGCGAGTTCAGCAGGGACCTAGCATATGGGGCTGAGAGAGTGAAAGAGACAAGAGGCACAAGGAACGGAGAGCAAGACAGGATTCTGATCAAGCTCCCAAAAACTTTATTTTTTAACAGCTATATAAACACAAACGGAGGGAGGAAGTGTGCTCGGGGGTATGAAAGGGTGTGGAATTCCCGGAGCAGGTGTGGTAATCCAACAGTCAGAATGTTCCTTTCGCCTAGGGCAGTAAACTTCCAAGCACCTGACTTATTGCGATAAGTTTCCATGGTGAGCTTGCTCTTAAGTTTTGGCTCCCAGCAAAATGCTACCTAAAAAGTTCATATACTATATTGTTTAGGGAATAAAAGTCTGTAAACAAGGCCAGGTATAGTGATTCACACCTGTAATCCTAGCACCAAGGATTGGGAGGCCAAGATAGGAGGATCACTTGAGCTCAGGAGTTTGAGACCAGCCTGAGCAAGAGTGAGACCTCACCTCAACTAAAAATAGAAAAACTAGCCTGGTGTTGTGGCATCGCCAGTAGTCCCAGCTACTTGGGAGGCTGAGGCAAGAGGATTGCTCAAGCCTGAGTTTGAGGTTGCTGTGAGTTATGATGCTACAGCACTCTACCCAAGGCAACAGAATGAGAATCTATCTTAAAAAAAAAAAATCTTGATCTATCTGTATTTTTATTAGTATGTAAACTCAGCCTAAAACCATGGTTGGTAATAATTTTCCCAAGACAGTATGTCATAGATGATGCTGTGTCTTTCCTAACACATCTTATTAGAAATACAGACTATCTGGTGGTTCCTGTGGCTCAGTGGGTGGGGCGCCGGCCCCATGTACCGAGGGTGGCAGGTTCAAACCCGGCCCCGGCCAAACTGCAACAAGATATAGCCGGGCATTGTGGCGGGCAACCTGTAGTCCCAGCTACTTGGGAGTCTGAGGCAAGAGAATCGCCTAAGCCCAGGAGTTGGAGGTTGCTTTGAGCTATGACACCACAGCATGCTACCAAGGGTGATAAAGTGAGACTCTGTCTCAAAAAAAAAAAAAGAAAGAAAAGAAAAGAAAAATACAGACTATCAGCTGGGTGCAGTGGCTCAGGCCTATAATCCTAGCACTCTGGGAGGCCGAGGCCAATAGATCACCTGAACTCAGGAGGTTGAGACTACCCTGAGCAAGAACGAGACTGCATCTCTACTAAAAACAGAAAAACTAGCTGGGCATATTGGCATAGGTGTGTAGTCCCAGCTATGTGGGAGGCTGAGGCAAGAGGATTGTTCAAGCCTAAGAGTTTGAGGTTGATGTGAGCTATGACATTACAGCACTCTATCCTGGGCACAGATTGAGACTATCTCAACAAAATAAAACACACATGCAAAAAACCCAGCAAAATATCAGCTGGGTGTGGTCTCACGCCTGTAATCCTAACTTTCTGGGAGGCCCAGGTGGGACTATCACTTGAGGTCAGGAGTTCCAGACAAGCCTGAGCAAAGCCAGACCCTATGTCTACTAAAAAGAGAAAACTTTGTCAGGTATGTTGGTGCATGCCTGTAGTCCCAGCTAGTCTGGCAGCTGAGACAGGAGGATCACTGGAACCTAGGAGTTTGAGGTGGCTGTGAGCGAGGCTGGGCCCCAGGCTCATGGCAATTTAGCTTAGGATACAGAGTGAAATTATATCTCAAAAAAAAAAAAAAAGAAAGAAAAGAAAAGAAAGAAAGAAATATAAGATATCAGGGTATCTCACTCTTAATAATGTTAAGTTTGATCACTTGGTTAAAGTAATGATTGCCAGATTAGCCTCTGAAAATTGAAATGTAGGGTGGCACCCATAGCTCAGTGGCTAGGGCACCAGCCACATACACCAGTCCAGCTAAAACAATGACAACTGCAATAGCAACAAAAAATATAGCTGGATGTTGTGGCAAGCCCCTGAAGTCCCAGCTACTTGGGAGACTGAGGCAAGAGAATCGCTTAAGCCTGAGAGTTTGAGGTTGCTGTGAGCTGTGATGCCACAGTACTCTACTCAGGGGGATAGCTTGAGACTCTGTCTAAAAACAATAAATAAATAAATAAAAATGAAAATGGAAATGTAAAAATCACAGGACTGTTTTTGAGCTTCATATAAAGTCAAACATTTATTCATTATATGAGCCTGAAATTCCACACCTTGGTATTTTCCCAAGAGAAATGAAATCTTATATTCCTACAGAAACTTGTACATGAGTTTATTGTAGCTTTATTTATAATTGTCCCTAACTGGAAACAACTCTAATGCCTTTCAGCTGATAAATGCATACACTGATTGGGATATATTCTTACAATGGAATCCTACTTGGCAATAGAAGGCATAAAATGCTAACATAAGTGGCAACAGTATGAATTTTTTTACTCTTTTTTAACTTATTTTTGCAGTGTTGGCCGGGACTGGGCTTTAACCCACCACCCCTGGCATATGGGGCCAGGGCCCTACTCTTGAGCCACAGGCGCTGCCCTATTTTTTTTTTTTTTTTTTTTTTTTTTTTTGAGACAGAGCCTCAAGCTGTTGCCCTGGGTAGAGTGCTATGGCATCACAGCTCACAGCAACCTCCAACTCCTGGGCTCAAGCGAGTCTCCTGCCTCTGCCTTCCAAGTAGCTGGGACTACAGGCACGCACCACAACACCCAGCTATTTTTTGGTTGCAGCCATCATTGTTGTTTGGCTGGCCTGGGCTGGCTCGAACCCGCCAGCTCAGGTGTATGTGGCTGGTGCCTTAACCACTTGAGCCACAGGCGCCGAGCCCCTATTTGTTGTTGTTGTTTTTTTTGTTTGTTTTTTGAGACATAGTCTCAGTCTGTTGTCCAAGTTAGAATGCCATGACATCAGCCTAACTCACGGCAACCTCAAACTCCTGGGCTCAAGTGATTCTCCTGCCTCAGCCTCTGGAGTAGCTGGAAATACAGGAGCTTGCCACAATGCTCAGCTAGTTTTCCTATTTTTAGTAGAGATGGAGTTTCACTCTTGCTTAGGTTGGTCTTGAACTCCTGAGCTCTAGAGCTCCTCCTGCCTGCGCCTCCCAGAACGCTAGGATTATAGGTAGGATTACAGGTATGAACCACTGAGCCTGGCCCAGCTGTTTTCTTTTTTTTTTGAGACAGAGTCTCACGATGTTGCCCTTGGTAGAGTGCCGTAGTGTCATAGCTCACAGCCTAACTCACAGCAACCTCAAACTCTTGGGCTCAAGCCATTCACCTGCCTCAAACTCCCAAGCAGCTGCGACTATAGGCGCACACCGCAATGCCCTGTTGTTTTTTTCTGGCAGTTGCCATTGTTGTTTAGCTGGCCTGGGATGGATTTGAAGCCGCCAGCCTTGGTGTATGTGGCCAGCGCAGTAACCACTGTGCTACAGGCGCTGAGCATTACCCTACTTTTCTTTATCCTTATGTTTTAGGTATGTCTCTTGTCAACAGTATATACTTGAAATTTTAAAGCTATTTCATATAATTACTATATCTATTTTATTTATTTATTTATTCATTTATTTATTTATTTTTAGAGACAGAGTCTCATTTTATTGCCTTTGGTAGAGTGCTATGGCATCACAGCTCACAGCAACCTCCAGCTCCTGGACTTAGGCGAGTCTCTTGCCTCAGCCTTCCAAGTAGCTGGGACTACAGGCACCCGCCACAATGCCCAGCTATTTTTTCGTAGCTGCAGTTTGGCTGGGGCTGGATTCGAACCTGCCACCCTTGGTATATGGGGCCAGTGCCCTATTCAGTGACCCACAGGCACCGACCTATATATTTTTTTTAAATTTTATTTATGTATTTATTTATGTATTTATGTATTTATTTATTTATTTTTTTGGCCAGGGCTGGGTTTGAACCCACCACCTCCAGCATATGGGGCCGGCGCCCTACTCCTTTGAGCCACAGGCGCCACCCTTGAGTTTGTATTATTAATTTCCTGTCATCTTCTTGTTACCTCTCATTACCTTATTTTTCATTTTGTGCAAAATCTCTTCTGGAGTTGTAGATGTCACAGTCTTTGCCACTTTTTTTGCAAGATTAATCTAAAATCACATCATTATATTGGAATTGTAAGAGCTTAGAAATAAAACTACAGATTTCATTGTTAGCCTCTCCAAATGATCTAGGTTTACTTGTGTTTTTTTTTCTTTTTTTGAGACAGAGTCTCAAGCTGTCACCCTGGGTAGAGTGCTTCGGCTTCACAGCTAACAGCAACCTCCAATTCCTGGGCCCAAGTGATTCTCTTGCCTCAGCCTTCCAAGTAGGTGGGACTACACATGCCCGCCACACGTGCAGCTATTTTTTTGGCCTGGGCTGGATTCAAACCTGCCAGCTCTGGTGTATGTGCATGACGCCCTAGCCACCTGAGCTACAGGCGCCAAGCCTGTGTTTAGTTTTTATAGTTAATTGTGTTATACTGTTTGACTTGAATCCTGATTTTCCGTGGTTGGCTATAGTGGCACAGCCAATTTGTTAATGCTGCCTTAACACCTTAGGGATTAAGGTTTATAGGAGTAACAGGTTTTTAAAATTATTTTTTATATTAGAGACAGAGTTTCACTTTATCACCCTTGGTAGAGTGCTCTGGAATCACCGCTCACAGTAACCTCCAACTCCTGGGCTTAAGCAATTCTTTTGCCTCAGCCTCCTGAGTAGCTGGGACTACAGGTGCCTGCCAGAACACCCAGCTATTTTTTTGTTGCAGTTTGGCTGGGGCTGAATTCGAACCTGTCACCCTCAGTATAAGGGGCCAGCGCCCTACCCACTGAGCCATAGGCACTGCCCAGGAGTAACAGTTTTTTTTTTTTTTTTTTTTTTTTCAGTTTATGGAAACTATTTTCTTTATTGAAAAACTTAAGACTTTGGTACATCAAATAAAACCAATTTCTTGGGAAAAAAAATCAAAACCCACAATAGAAAAAAAAAAGTTAACACTGCCTGGGCCATGGTAGAACCTAGAGAATATATGTCTATAACTGAAAAATTCTAGGTGCTGGGGTGGCGCCTGTGGCTCAAGGAGTAGGGTGCCAGCTCCATATGCCAGAGGTGGCAGGTTCAAACCCAGCCTCAGCCAAAAGCTGAAAAAAAAAAAAAAAATCTCTAGGTGCTTCATAATTTGACCTTTGATACAAAATGACCTATTAATTTTGCGATTTGTGGTTCTTGGTGTTGAGGTCCATAGGTAACAGGTTTTTTGAGACCCAAACAGAGGAAGGCTCCTTTCTTCTTTTTTTATCTTCCTTTTTCTTTCTTTCCTTCTTCCTTCCTTTTTTCTTTTTTTCCGGGACACAGTTTTACTGAGCCACCATGCCCCGCCTAATGCAGTGTTTTTATTAGATATACCCCCAAACCATAGTGAGATGGATTGATGTACTCAATTGCTTTAATTGTGTTTCTGTTGGTCTACACAGCTTGTTTCCTGTTTGCAGGCTTCTCTAATTGCTTGAACAAGTTGGAGTCCCTCAGTAGACAATGGTATCTGTTAAGTCTATAGAAGGGAAGGTAGGTTAGACTGTTCTTAATGTGTTGTGAATTTCCACTGGTAAGTTTTTGGGATTCTTTTTATAGGATAGTAATTAACCATTAGATAGACATGATCTCTTTAGCCTTTTCATATCTTAAAAAGAAATTTTTGAGTGGGGCATGGTGGCTTGTGCCTGTAGAGGCCAAGGCAGGTCAATCACTTGACCATCCCAAGCAAAGCAATACCCTGTCAATTAAAAACAGAAAAAAAAAAAAAAAAAAAAAAGTAGCTGGGCATTGTACTGGGTGCCTGTAGTCCCGCCTATTCAGAAGTCTGAGAAAAAAGGGTTGCTTGAGCCCAAGAGTTTGAGGTTGCTGTGAGCTATGACAACATAGCACTCTACCTAGGATGACAGAGTGAGACTCTGTCTCAAAAAAAAAAAAAAAAAGTCAAAAGAAAATTTTGGCATTCTCTCCATATTTTATTTATTTACATTTTAAGAGGTTTCACACTATCACCCAGCCTGGAGTGCAGTGGCATCATCATAGCTCACTGCAATCTCCAATTCCTGGGATCAAGTGATCCTCTTGCCTCTCTTTCTAGTAGCGGGAGACAGATATGTGCCACCATGCCCTGGTGCTGGAAGGCACTTTTCTTTTTTCTTTTAGAGACAAGAGTTTCACTTTGTCGCCCTCAGTAGAGTGCTGTAGTGTCACAGCTCACAGCAACCTCAAACTCCTGGGCTTAGGTTATTCTCTTGCCTCAGCCTCCTAAGTAGCTGGGACTACGGGTGCCTGCCACAACACCTGGCTATTTTGTTGTTGCAGTTTGGCTGGGGCTCAGTTTGAACTCGCCACCCTTGGTATGTGAAGCCAGTGCCCTACTCACTGAGCCACAGGCGCCGCCAAGGCACTTTTCTTGATTGGGCTTTCTTCCCCCTTTTTTGCACCTCTGTATTAAATGGAAGGAAGCAGATTCTAAAATTCATAATTTGGTTCTGGTTGGTGGGTTTCCTAAGCTGACCCAGAGGACTGCAGCAACTTGGAAGATAGTGCCTGGACCAATCTTTTGTTATCTAACCGACATACTCTTGATCAAGAGTCATCCCATCTTTTACTGGGCTATTTTTCTATAAGATGCAAAATCAGGGTGGTGGTAGAAGAAGGGGCAGGTGGGGTGAGGGGAGGCAGGAGAGGGATGGCGGGTCACTGTGTATGGCACACTTCTTGGGGGCGGGACACAACTATAACAGGGACTTTATCTGACAAATGCAATCAGTTTAACCTAATTCTTTGTACCCTCAATGAATCCCAAACAATAAAAATACATTAAAAAAAAAAAAGAATACAACCAGAAAAGAAAAAAATAGGTACAAGAGAACTGACTTTTTTTTTTTTTTCTTTTTTTGGCCAGGACTGGGTTTGAACCCACCACCTCCGGTATATGAGGCTGGTACCCTACTCTTTTGAGCTACAGGCACCGTCCGAGGGAACGGACTTTGATGAGTGATTCCTCTAGGCCAAGACATACACTGGTTTTCTGTGAGCTCTATTTGCATCTTTTAATTTTTCTGTAGAGACAGAGTCTCACTTTATTGTCCTTAGTAGAGAGCTGTGGCATCACAGTTCACAGCAACCTCCAACTCCTGGGCTTAGGTGATTCTCTTGCCTCAGCCTCCCAAGTATTAATAGCTGGGACTACAGGAACCCGCCAGAATGCCCGGCTAATTTTTTGTTGCAGTTTGGCTGGGGCTGGGTTTGAACCCTCCACGCTCAGTATATGGGGTCGGCACTCCACTCACTGAGCCACAGGCGCCACCCTCAATTTGCCTCTTATTCCTAAAAATAATGAAGCAATAAAAGGTTGAAGAAATTGAGGGGAAAAAAGATGAAAATGTGTGGGTGGGAGGTGGAAATCCAGAGGCAGGACATTGAAACATGGATTTTTTTTTTTTTGAGACAGAGTCTCACTATGTCACCCTCAGTACAGCACCATGTTGTCACAGCTCATTCTTGTTTAGCTGGTCTGGGCTGGGTTTGAACCCACCAGTCTGGGTGTATGTGGCTGGCACCCTACCCACTGAGCTACGAGCGCCACCCAATAGAATGGTTTTTACTTTATTCTCAAGGTGGGGGTATCATCAGATTTGGGCCTACCCTATTCATATAATTTTTTTTTTTTTTTTTTTTGCAGTTTTTGGCCGGGGCCAGTTATGAACCTGCCACCTCCGGTATATGGGGCCCGTGCCCTACTCCTTTGAGCCACAGGCGCCGCCCTATTCATATAAATTTTTTAAAAAATATATTTAAAATTGGCTCAGCGACTGTAGCACAATGGTTACATCCCAAGCCACATGCACAGAGGCTGGTGGGTTCAAAACCAGCCCGTGCCAGCTAAACAACGACAACTGCAACAAAAAAATAGCTGGGCATTGTGGCAGGCGCCTGTAATCCCAGCTACTTGGGAGGCTGAGGCAAGAGAATTGCTTAAGCCCAAGTATTTGAGGTTGCTGTGAGTTGTGATGCCACTGCACTCTAGCGAGAGCAACAAAGTAAGTCTGTCTCAAAAAAAAAAAAAATCCTATAAAGATATTTAAAATTATCCAAGCAATACATTAATATTATCTTTGTTTAAAAATAAAAAAGAGCAAACTCAAGTCAGTACAGAACGGCTCATGCTTGTAATCCTAGCACTCTGGGAGGCTGAGGCAAGAGGATTCCTTGGGCTCAGGAGATGGAAACCAGTCTGAGCATGAGCAAGATTCCATCTCTTCTAAAAATAGGAAAATTGAGGCCTCGTGTGGCTTATGCCTGTAATCCAAGCACTCTGGTAGGCTGAGTAGGGTGAAGCACCAGAGCTCAGGAGTTGGAGACCAGCCTGAGCAAAGTGAGATGCCGTCTTTACTAAAAATAGAAAAAACAGTCAGTTGGCAGGTGTCTGTAGTCCCAGCGATTTGGGAGACTGAGCAAAAGGATCTCTTGAGCCCAGGAGTTTGAGGTTGCTGTGATGCCACAGCAGTCCACCCAAGGCGACAGTGTGACTCTGTCTCAATAGAAAAAAAAAAAAAGGAAAATTAGCCAGGTTTGGTCGTGAATGCCTGTAGTCCCACCTACTCAGAGGATGAGGCAGGAGAATCACTTGAACCCAGGAGTTTGAGGTTGCTGTAAACTAGGCTGAGGCCATGGCATTCTAGCCCTGCAACAGCGCACTGTAACCTCTGTCTCAGAACAAAAAAACAACCCCCCAAATCCTTAAAGTTTGCTTTCACTGTGGTCCCTTATTGCTCTCCCCTCTAGCAGTAACCATTATCAGCATATTGAGGACACTTATGTAGTGTCCTTTTTATACATTTTCTTTCCTCTACTGTATATACTTACACACATTCTCTTTTTATATAAACAGCAACTCCTGGTTTTGTGAGGAAACTAATACTCTGAAAGGAGATGTGTTGATAAATTTATTGAAGGAAAGCAGACCTTACAACAGTTTCTATTAAAACCTACTATGTGTCAGAGCCGTGCCCCATTTCTTGGCATGGAGGGTTCTGGTGTTTCACCCCTGCCAGCTGGTTGCCGCACTTGTGTTAACTAAACCGTTGAGCTGGGGAGCGGGTATGAGAGTTGTTTCAGAGCAGGGACGTAAGATTTGTGTTTTGTTGGGAGGTGAAGGAAAGCTGGAAAAGTGCGGTGGAGCTGCAAAAAGAAAAGTCACCCGCAGTGTGTCAATAAAGCCGGTGAAGCTGAAATGCGAAGATCTACTACCTGCCGAGACCCAGGCTTCCTTGGGAAACTAGGAATCGAGACCACAACTATGAGGCTGGCCTTCAAGTTCTGAGAGGAAGGGACCAGTGATTGCAAAAAGGATGCCCTGAGCAGGCAGCAACTGAACAGCCAACCGCAAAAGCGGAGACCGGAGAGCGCTCGGGACCGATGGGGAAGTGCGCCTGCGCAGGCCACTGGGGACGGGGGGCGGAGCCTGGAGGCGGTCAATGAGCCTGCGCAAACCGTGCGGCGAGGTGGGGGAGGGTGGCCCGTGTGTGTCTGTGTTGTTGTTCGGCGGCAGCGGCGGCGGCGGTAAGATGGCTGCCCACGGGGGCTCCGCGGCGTCCTCGGCGCTGAAGGGGTTAATTCAGCAGTTCACCGCCATCACCGGTAAGAGACGCGGTTACCGGAAGGTAGAGAGAGGGGTCCCGAGCGGGCGGAGGTTCTGCGCCGGGTTGCCCCTTACCTTCATGCCTTCCTCCCTAGAGCTTTACCCACAGCTCCTGTCCTCCCTCCTGAGGAAGAGGCGACGACGGTGTCGGGGGTCTCCGGGTTCAGGCGGGAGACAGACCCCGCGCTCCCCATACCCTCGTCTGGGTGTCCTCGCAGTGTGGAGGGAGACCCACCCCCCACTTCTTGCTAGTCCAGAACCGGGAATGGGCCGAGCCCGTCCGCCTCCAACGGCCCGGGGACCTGGGGGCGGGCGGAGTGGGGGGCCGCACCCGGGCCACCGCCCTCCTTTTCCTCATCATCTTCATCTCCTCTTCTCTTGCAGCCTCGAAGGGCAGTGATTCTCCTCACCTCTTTTTCCTTTTCTTCCCTGGCCAGGTCATCTCCACCCCCTGGTCCCTGGCCTGCCCTTCCCTCTTCTGGGCCCCTAGAAGCCATCTCTGTGGCCCTGTCGAGTTCAGGGCCTCCCGCCTTCACCGCGAGGCTGGTGGGTTAGGCAGCGCTTTTACGCATCCCAGGGGCTAGGCCGCCAGAAGCGGGGGCTGCTGGTGTGTACCTTAGGGACTGAGGCTTTGACAGAAGAATGAGGGGGAACCCCCTGCTTAGTAGAGGAGGCCCGGAGGAATCCCTACGTGCCATTTCCCACCTCCCCATAATAAAATCATAAAGACTGAGACGATGGCGCCAGGGCCTCCTGCTGATAAAATAGGGATGGCGGCAGAAACTTCTTTGAAAGAAGATCTGTTTAGGGGTGTCATTGTCCCCCCAAACCTATTTGTTTTTTTATTTTTTTCCCCTTTAGACCTCTGGGAAGGGCGCACACAGATCCTCTCATCGCCTGGAGAAAAGGCCCTAAGCCATTCTATGAATTCTCTGTCTTGCTTCTCTCTGATGGTGCTGAACTTTTTTTGCATGAGTTATTAGAGGGCGGAGCAAATGATGAAGTTCTCTGTGGAGTGATTTGAGAGAAGAGTACTCCATGTGCCTGAGCGTAATTTTGCAGTTCTAGTTTGTCATTTTGAAAGGAGGTTAGAATGTTAGTTCTCCTTCTTAACAGACTTAAACTTTATTTGGTAATTTGTTAAATGCAGCTTCCACTGTTAATGTTCTTAGAGTTTGATGAGCAAGATCTGTTTAAGTAAAATTTTATATTGTTTTAACCCCTGCAGGTTGTATGCAGGTTAAACTTTTTTTTTTTTTAATCAGCTTTATTATTTTTTCATTTTTATTTTTATTTTTTTTGAGACAGAGCCTCAAGCTGTTGCCCTGGGTAGAGTGCTGTGGCATCACAGCTCACAGCAACCTCAAACTCCTGGGCTTAAGCGATTCTCTTGCCTCAGGCTCCCGAATAGCTGGGACTACAGGCACCTGCCACAACGCCTGGCTATTTTTTTGGTGTCCTTGTTGTTGGCAGCAGGGGCTGGATTCGAACCTGCCAGCTCAGGTGTATGTGGCTGGTGCTTTAGCCATTTGAGCCACAGGCACCAAGCCAGGTTAAAGTTTTTATAATAAAAATTAGTTTTATTTTTTGCTGTGCAGTGATAACTAGATGTTTGGCGCATTGTTATCTAGCTTGTAGGCATGAAACATGTCAATGTTGGTAGAGTAAAATTTATAATAATGGGGCGAGGTGTTGAAGGATGAGTTTTTGTAGTGGGTTTTTTTTTTTTTTTTGCAGTTTTTTTTGGCCAGGGCTGGGTTTGAACTCGCCACCTCCAATATATGGGGTCAGCACCCTACTCCTTGAGCCACAGGTGCTGCCCCGTAGTATTTTTTTTTTTAAACTTTGTGATTGGATTATTGCCTTAAAGATGTAATGGATTTCCCAACGTCTAAATCATTGTTATGGAGAAAATGAGAAAATTGTGTATATATGTTTATATTAATGCTTGATTATTATATAGGAAAATGTTTGAAGTGTATCAGATAGAGAAGTGTGTGTGTATATATATATTTTTTTCCTTTTTTTTTTTTTTTTTTTTTTTAAGGCAGAGTCTTGCTCTGTTGCCCTGATTGTAGTACAGTGACACTATCATAGTTTATTTTACTACAGCTTCAAATTCTTGTGCTCAAGTGATCTTCCTGCCTTAGCCTCCTAAGTAGCTAGATATGCAGGCACACTGTGACTCCCAGATTTTTCTTTTTTTAGTAGAGACTGGGACTCTTGCTCAGGCTGTTTTCAAACTCCTGAGTTCAAGAAATCCTCCCACCTCAGCTTCCCAAAGTGCTAGGATTACAGGTATGAGCCACCATGCTCAGCCTAATACAGTGGGTTATTTTTTTCTTTCTTTCTTTTTTTTGGAGAGAAGAGTCTCGCTCACAGCAACCTCAAACTTTTTTTTGGAGACAGAGACTCAAGCTGTCGCCCTGGGTAGAGTACTGTGACATCACAGCTCACAGCAACCTCCAACTCCTGGGCTCAAGCAATTCTCCTGCCTCCGCCTGCCAAGTAGCTGGGACTAGAGGTGCCCGCCACAGCGCCTGGCTATTTTTTGGTTGCAGCCGTCATTGTTGTTTGGTGGGCCCAGGCTGGATTAGAACCCGCCAGCTCAGGTGTATGTGGCTAGCGCCTTAGCCACTTGAGCCACAGTCACCGAGCCAGCAACCTCAAACGCTTGAGCTTAAGTGATTCTCTTGCCTCAGCCTCCGGAATAGCTGAGACAATAGGCATCCTCCAAAACACCCAGCTATTTTTAGAGATGGGGTCTCCCTTTTGCTCAGGCTGGTTTAAATCTGTAGGCCTAGGTAATCCACCTACGGCTTCCCAGAGTGCTACGATTTATAGGCGTCAGCCACTGCACTTGGCCTATTTATGTACTATTTTATTTTGAGACAGACCCTCAAGCTGGGTCTACTCACCCTGGGTAGAGTGCTGTGGTGTCACAGCTCACAGCAATGTCCAACTCCTGGGCTTAAGTGATTCTCCTGCCTCAGCCTCCCAAGTAGCAGGGACTACAGGTGCCCACCACAATGCCTGTCTATTTTTTGGTTGTAGTTGTCATTGTTGTTTAACAGGCCCGAGCTGGATTTGAACCTGCCAGCTCTGGTGCTTTAGCTACAGGCGCTGAGCCTTTATGTACTTTTTAAAATGATGTTGGCATTGTCACCTAGCCTGGAGTGCAGTGGGATCATCATAGCTCACTGCAACCTCCAACTCCTGAACTCAAGTGGTCCTCCTGCCTCAGCTTCCTTAGTAACTGGAACACAGACTTATGCCATGATGCCTGGCTAATTTTTCTCTTTTCTTTTTTTGACACAGAGTCTCACTGTGTTGCCCTGGGTAGAGTATGGTGGCATCCTCATAGCTCACAGCAACCTGAGACACCTGGGCTCAAATGATCCCCTTGCCTTAGCCTCCCAAGTATCTGGGACTATAGGTGCCCACCAAGATGCCTGGCTAATTTTTCTACATTTAGTAGAGATGAGGTCTCCCTCTTGCTCAGGTTGGTCTTAGATTCCTGAGCTCAAGGGATCCACCCATCTCAGCCTCCCAGAGTGGTGTGATTACAGATGTGAGCCACTGTGCCTGGCCTTTTTTTTTTTTTGCCGTTTCTGGCCAGGGCTGGGTTTGAATCTACCACCTCTGGCATATGGGGCCAGTGCCCTACCCCTTTGAGCCCCAGGTGCCACCCTGCCTGGCCTTTTTTTTTTTTTTATGTTTTATGGAGATGGGGTCTCATTGTTGCCCAGGCTGGTGTCAAACTCCTGGTATCAGATGATTCTCGTGCCTGGGCCTCCAAAAGTAGTAGGATTATAGGCCTGAGTCACTGTGCCTGCCTTCACCACCAATTTTAAATCATAGTGTTTGTGATTAAGTTATTTTTGCTGGATATATTAGACGGACCTTAAGAGCTTATGCTCTGATTTCCAAAAGGATTTACTTTTCTGGAAGTTCAACATTCTGGTAAAATCAAATGCATCTTTCAAAATACGAGTCTTACACTTTCTGTATTTAGAAATAGAAGAGAATATTGAAGAACTTTTAATATCTTATTTCTCAGTAAATATGATAAGTCTCTAAATCTTTTTCTTCCCCACCCCTCTCATATTGTATGAAGTATTGTATATACTCGAGTATATACGGTAATAACTGATTTTTGTTGTTAGTTTCTTTCTTTTTCTTTTTTTTTTTTTTTGGAAGAGTCTCACTCTGTTGCTTGGGGTATAGTGCCTTAGCATCAGCCTAGCTCACAGGAACCTCAAACTCTTGAGTTCAAGTAAATCCTGCCTCAACTTTCTGAGTAGGTGGCTATCTGTGCCCTCTATAGTGCCTGGCTAATTTTTCTATTTATAGTAGAGATGGGGTCTAGCTCTTGCTCAGGCTTCTCTCAAACTCCTGAGGTCAGGGAATCTTCCCACTTTGCCTCCCAGAGTGCTAGGATTATAGGTGTGGTCCACTGTGCCTGGCCTGATTTTTTTTTTTTTAAATAGAAAAAAAAAAGAGACAGTCTCACTATGTTGCCCTTGGTAGAGTGCTGTGGCATCACAGCTCACAGCAACCTCAAACTCTTGGGCTCAAGCAATTCTCTTCTCTCAGCAATGCCCGGCTATTTTTTGTTTTTGCAGTTGCCATTGTTGTTTTTCAGCTGGCCCAGTCTGGGTTCTAACCCACCAGTTTCGGTGTATGTGGCCGTCGCCATAAACACTGTGCTATAGGCATTGATCCCTTTTTTTTTTTTTTTTTTTTTTTTTTTTTAAGACTGGATCTAACTATGTTGCTCAGGCTGGGCTTGATCCTGGATTCAAGGGATCCTCCCACCTCAGCCTCCTGAGTAGCTGGGACTATAGGTGTGTGCCACTACGCCTAGCTAGTTTTCCTATTTTAGTAGAGATGGAGGTCTCGCTTTTGTTCAGGTTGGTTTCAGACTCCTGAGATCAAGCAGTCTTCTTGCCTCAGCCTCCCAGAGTGCAAGGATTACAGGCAGGAGCCATCATATCTAGTTGACCATCCAGTTTTCTGAGGAGTATTCATCAAAGAGGGTGAGTGATGATTGATTCCCCCCCCCCCCCCCCGTAGAGTGCCGTGGTGTCACAGCTCACAGCAACCTCCAACTCTTGGTCTTAAGTGATTCTCTTGCCTCAGCCTCCACATAGCTGGGACTACAGGTGCCTGCCCCAGTGCCTGGCTATTTTTTTGTTTCAGTCGTCATTGTTGTTTAGCTGGTCTGGGCTGGGCTAACCTCCGTGCATGTGGCTGGTGCCATAACCACTGTGCTAAGGGTGCCGAGCGAATGATTGATTTCTTAAAACAATTATTTAAAGGATACTTTGGAAAAAAGGGGGAAAAAAATCTGCACTCTCACCAACACCAAAATCGATAGCACCAATATTATTTATAGTGTGTGTTATCTTATTCTTGTTTATGTACTTATTTTTACATCATGGATCATAGTATATATCATAATATAGAATTTTGAAATTTTCACTTCATATATGTCACATTTTTTCCATGATGAAACTCTTTGATAAATGGTTGCCAAGGGAAATTATGTTCTTTGAATTAATCACATTGAGGAGCTGCATACTTTTTCCATTTGATGCCTGTGAAGTCATGTCAAGCTACCATAAGAAGGCTGAGTGCAGTGGCTCACACCTGAAATCCCAGCATTTTGGGAGGCTGAGGTGAAAGGTTACTTAGGGCCTGGTGTTTGAGATCAGCCTGGGCAACATCCAGATCCCATACAAAAAAGTAGAAAAAATTACCTGGGCATAATGGTGTGCGTCTGTAGAACCAGCTACTGGGGAGATTGAGGTAGGAGGATCCCTTGAACCCAAGAGTTTGAGATTGCAGTGAGCTTATCATTGGGCCACTCACTTCATCTAGGGTAGCAGAGCAAGACTCTTTCTCTACATAAGAAGACCCGTCCTGTTACTTCTATAGTTATTCCAACATTTTATAGTATTACTCAGATATTCTTCTCCTCCCTGACCTTTTCTTTTCTTTTCTTTTCTTTTTTTTTTTTATTTTGGAGATGGGATCATTGTGGCTCAGGCTGAAGTATAGTAACATAATCATAGCTCACTGAAAGCTTGAACTCCAGGGCTGAAGTGTTCCTCCTGCTTTAACCTTCAGGGTAATTTTTGTTATTGAGACAAATCTTGGAAGGTCACCTAGGTTGATTTCAAACTCCACTTCAAGTGATCCTACTTCCTTGGGCTGTCAGAGCACTGGGATTACAGTCCTGAGCCACTGTGCTTGGCCTCATCTCCCTTGGTGTTCATCTTACATGGCTTTGAATGACTGCAGAACATTTTCAGAAGTTGTATAAATTCTCAAAGTATGAAGAAAGAATGTGCTGCTTGATTTGTTCTGAAATAATTTTTAAAAATGTTTTGAAACATGGATATATTCCATTAACACCAACTTTGGGTGACATCCAGTGACAGTTATAAAGAAAGACACATTTGTAATCAGAATAGTCATAGAATGAAGATGATGTATGTAGATAATATAAAATAGGTAAAAATAAACTGTCAATCAGAAGGTAAGGTAAGGACAAATATAAGGGAATAGAAAGGAGGCTAAGAAGAATATAAGAAATTACGAGTAGGCTCGGTGCCCATAGTGCAGTGTTTATAGCACCAGCCACGTACACTGAAGTTGGTGGGTTTGAATCTGGCCCTGAGCCAGCTAAACAACAATAACAACTGCAACAAAATAAGTCAGGCGTTGTGGCGGGTGCCTGTAGTCCCGGCTACTTAGGAGGCTAAGGCAAGAGAATTGCTTAAGCCTGTGAGTCTGAGTTGTTTGCTGTGAGCTGTGAGTGCTCACAGCACTACCGAGAGCAACATGGTGAGACTCTGTCAAAAAAAAAAAAAAAAAAAAAAGAAGGAAGGAAATTATGAGTATAAAATTCCATAGAGCCTTGTGCATAGCAGATATTTACATACTTCATGAAATTATAGGACCTCAGTTGTAGAATAGACCTAAGTTTAATCTCTCTCTCTGTTGCCTAGGATAGAGTATAGTGGCTTTATCATAGCTCACTGTAACCTCAAACTCTGGAGTTCAAGTGATCCTTCTGCCTTAGCCTCCCTGATAGCTGGGACTACAAGTGTGCACCACCATGTCTGGCTAATTTTTCTATTTTTTTGTCAAGCCAAGGTCTCTTGCTCAAGCTGGTCTCGAACTCCTCACCTCAAACAGCCTCCCGAAGAGCCTCCCACTTTAGCAGCTAAATTGCTAGGATTATAAGGGTGAGCCACCATGCCCGTCTCAAGTCCCAACTTTTATTTATTTATTTATTTTATTATTCATCTCAGACAGGTAATGTGCCAATGTCTTAGAAAGATTTATGGGAGGCACATCTCACGCATACACGTGAAAACCCAATCATCATGCTTATGAACTACAAAAGGATCCCCAACTCCTACTAATTAGATTCAGTAGACATAAAATTACTCTTACCAATTGCTACAGAAATCTTTAAATGCTTCCACTGGAATTTCTGTTTTTTATCTTGTCAGAGACTAGTAGGAGATAGCCTGTTAGAGGACTGAAGTTTGGGAAACTCTGATTTAGGTATTGATAGAATAGAAACTGATGTCTTTACTTTACAGTGCCTGTGTACTTTTCTCTGTATCATTACTTTCCTCATTATGATTTTCTTTTTTGAACCAGTGAATATTTATTTGTCCCCTAACTTAATAATTTTATTTCCTTTCTCCTTACTAAATTTAGTTTTCTGTGAATGTACCTAAAAATTATGTTTTCTAGGATGCTGGAACTTTAAGATGGGAATCTGCCAGCTTCATATGCTGGCAAATTAATAAACTTCTCTTTTCGTGTCTCTTCTTTGTTTTTGTTTTGAGACAGAGTGTCACTTTGTCACCCTCGGTAGAGCACTGTGGCATCATAGCTCACAGCAACCTCCAGCTCTTGGGCTTAGGCGATTCTCTTGCCTCAGCTTCCTGAGTAGCTGGGACTACAGGTGCCTGCTACAATGCCCAGCTATTTTTTGTTGCAGTTTGGCTGAGATTGGGTTTGAACCCACCACCCTCAATGTATGGAGCTGGCATCTTACTCACTGAGCCACAGGTGCTACCCTGGTTTTGTTTTGTTTTGTTTTGTTTTGTTTTTGTTTGTTTGTTTGTTTTGTTTTGTTTTTTGAGATAGTTTCACTTTGTCACCCTTGGTAGAGTGCCATGGCATCTTAGTTCATAGCAACTGCAGACTCCTGGGTTTAGGTGATTCTATTGTCTCAGCCTCCCAAGTAGCTGGGAGTATAGGCGCCTGCCATAATGCCGGCTATTTTTAGAGATGGGGTTTTGCTCTTGCTCAGCTTGGACTCGAACTCCTCAGCTCAGGCAATCTACCTGCCTCGGCCTTCCAGAGTGCTAGGATTACAGGCATGAGCCACCTCCCCTAGCCTCCTTGTCTTTTTTTTTTTTTTTTTTTTAGACAGAGCCTCAAGCTGTCACCCTGGGTAGAGTGCTGTGGCATCACAGCTCACAGCAACCTCCAACTGCTGGGTTTTTACTGCTTTTTTTTTTTAATCTCTTACTGCTCTACTTTGGTCTTTTGATGTTAGTGAAGAGCCTATTTTTATTTTGGCATTTAAAGAGAATAGTATAGAAAATAGACATGAGGAACTATTAAAGTTTGGGATATCAAATTAAGGTTTAGGATATCTCTTGATTGTTTTCAGCCATGTGAAGATGTGGATTACGTTATATGTAAGTTTTGGACTATTTCCTATATTGAGTCACTATTGGAGAAGAGGTGTGAACTAGGAGACAGAAGCATGGAAAGTTGGGTTAAGTAATGCCCTTCAGTATCCTTAGCAAACTTAAAACAGATGGAAGGACAGAAAGATAAAGGATAACAAAAGAAAAGGGTGCATGCAGGGGAACAATAAAAATTAACTAAGATAGACTCACTGGATAAAAGATTGAAACTTAAGACCTGAAAATATAAAAATACTAGAAGAAAGTGCCGGGAAAACTCTTGAAGGAATTGGCCTGGGTGAATATTTTGTGAGGAGGACTCCGCAGGCAGTTGAAGCAGTATCAAAAATACACTATTGGGACCTGATCAAATGAAAAAGCTTCTGCACAGCCAAGAACATAATAAGTATAGCAAGCAGACAGCCCTCAGAATGGGAGAAAATATTTGCAGGCTATACCTCTGACAAAGGTTTAATAACCAGAATCCACAGAGAACTCAAACATATAAAAGAACAAGTGCTCCCATTTCAGGGTGGGCAAAAGACTTAAAGAGAAACTTCTCTAAAGAAGACAGGTGCATGGCCTACAGACACATGAAAAAATGCTCATCATTCTTAATCATCAGAGAAATGCAAATCAAAACTACTTTGAGATATCACCTAACCCCAGTAAGAGTAGCCCACATAACAAAATCCCAAAACCAGAGATGTTGGCATGGATGTGGAGAAAAGGGAACACTTCTACACTACTGGTGGGAATGCACACTAATTCTTTTCTTTTGGAAGGATGTTTGGAGAATACTTAGAGATCTAAAAATAAACATACCATTCAATCCTATAATTCCTTTACCAGGTATATACCCAGAAGACCAAAAATTACAATATAACAAAGACATCTGTACCAGAATGTTTATTGCAGCCCAATTCATAATTGGTAAGTTGTGGAAGAAGCCCAAGTGCCCATCGACCCACGAATGGACTAGCAAATTGTGGTACATGTATACCATGGAATACTATGCAGCCTTAAAGAAAGATGGAGACTTTATCTCTTTCATGTTTACATGGATGGAGCTGGTACATATCCTTCTTTGCAAAGTATCTCAAGAATGGAAGAAAAAATATCCATTGTACTCAGCCCTACTATGAAGCTAATTTATAGCTTTCACATGAAGGCTATAACCCAACTATAGCACAAGAATGTGGAGAAAGGGCCAAAGGAGGGGAGAGGAGGGGGGAGGTTGGGGTGGAAGGAGGGTAATTGGTGGGGTCATACCTACGGTGCATCTTAGAATGGGTACAGGTGAAACTTACTAAATGTGGAATACAAATGTCTACATACAGTAACTAAGAAAATGCCATAAAGACTATATTAAATAGTTTGATGAAAATATTTCAGATTGTATATGAAACCAGCATATTGTACCCCTTGATTGCACTAATGTACACAGGTATGCTTTAATAAAAAAAAAAAAAAAAATTGCAATCTTAAAAAAAAATTTTTTTAAATGTAACCCATTACATCATGTTGTTTACATTAATCTACACAATAAAAGTTATTTTTAAAAATGAAAAAATGCTATTACAGCAAAAAATTCCAGTATATGACAAACATATATATACTTTATGCCAATGTCAACCCCAGCATTATTAATAGTTAAGTTTTTTTAATGAAGAAATATAAATGTTCAACTAGGGGATATTAAATAAGTTATGCATATGTATAAAATTACACACAATTAAATATTATGTTTAAGAAGAATTTGTGATAAAATTGAAAATATTTTTGCTTATAATATTCACTTTAAAAATTGCAAGCAAAATTGAATGTGAGTCTTCAGTTTCAGACAAAGCAGTAAACTGTGCTAACACAGCCTCTTTTCACTACAGAACAGAAATGTTGAATTAAATTTTTTGAAACAAATTTAAATACAAGGCTCAGAAAATTAAAAAAAAAAACAAAAACGGAATTGAGGTAAGGCAGTGGGAAGGGAGGTGAGGGAAAGGAAACCCCAGTTGACAGAAATAAACCAGGAATTAAAAACCAGAGCTATAATACATTGAACTCATATGAATGTCCAGGGGATTATCAGATCCAAATATATATACCCTGACATGGGCTTTTATACCCATGGCAGGACAGAAGATATAGCCTTGAGACTAAGGTGGGGGTTGGAACTGAAATCTCTGCATAAAACCAGAGTTCTCCCTTCTTGAATGTCGAAACTGGATACTGCTGGCACTGCAAAGCACCAATAAAGCTTGTCTCTTCCCATCATGAGAAAGAGAAAGCCTCCAAAAGCCTCAAAAACATCTTACACACACAGATGTAATGTCCAGATGCATTGTATTCAGGTAGTAATAATCCCAAGCTGAGAAATTAATGAAAAATTAGTCCCAAATTGATGAAACCTTTGGGAACATGGAAAAAATCACATGTGAAATCTAGTTTATAAGAGTATTGTCACCAATTACTACACACAAAAAAGTGAATGCAAGCAATTAAAGCAGATACAATGTACAGAATTAAAAATTTTTAATAAAGAATGACCTGAGAAAAATTATGAAATAAATATTTTTTAAATTATCAGAGATATAATAAAGATTTGTTTACATTATAAAAGAATTACATATGTGATGTTAAAAATGCAGTTACCAACCTATGGTTCAATTTAAATTTTTTCAACTTCAAAAAAGATTTTTAATTTTACAGTGGTGTGACATCAATATGCATTCAGGAGAATTCACATTGTAAATTTTGAATTTTGATTCAAAATTCTTTATAATAACTTGATTATTTAAAAAGACTTTGTGTTAAATGATTTGCCCAACTAAAAGCTAATGGAAGTGTTACGATATTTGGTAGATTACATATATTAATTGCATTTTTGACTTATGCTATTTTCATTTTACAATGAATTTATTGGTATGCAACCTTATCATCCATAAGTTGAGGAGCATCTGTAAAAACATGGAAAGTAAAAACCCAGGGAAACAGGACATTAGAATAAGCTAAAGATAGAAGTAGTAAACTGGAAAATAAATATAGGGAAGTTACTTAGAATACAGTACAAAAAAATAAGGCGATAAAAATGATAGAGAAACTGTAGGAATTTGGAGAATAGGGAAGATAGAGTTCTTAAAGGCAACAACAACAAGTAAACTGATGCCTCAACAGAAAAAATAGAGCCTAGTGGAATGATATCCTCATGATATTCAGAAAATAATGGTTGGCAAGAAACCATCATTCAAGAATCAGGCAAAACTGGCTCGGCACCCATAGCACAGTGGTTATGGCACCAGCCACATACATCGAGGCTGGTGGGTTCAAAACTGACCTGGGCCAACTAAAACAACAATGACAACTGTAACAAAAGATAGTCAGGCATTGTGGTGGGTGCCTCTAGTCCCAGCTACTTGGGAGGCTGGGGCATGAGAATTGTTTAGCCCAAGAATTTGAGGTTGCTGTGAGCTGTGTCACCACAGCACTCTACTAAGGGTGAAATTGTGAGACTCTGTCTCAAAAAAAAAAAAAAAAAAAATCAGGCAAAACAAAGCAAACAATGACAAAAAGAATTTATCATTCACAGATCATTCATGAAAGAATTACTGAAGATAGTTATTTAGTTAGAAATAAATTGAATCTATTAATAGAAAATAGAAGTGGAGCACATAAAGCAATATTGAACGAATAAACTGGTGAAGACAAGAATAGATCTAAATAAGCATCAATTATATAAACAACAGGAAAACAAAACCGAAACTGTATGCATAATAAAAATAACTAATTTTAAGGATGGTTAAACAAAATAGAACCAAATATTATATAATGGCATGGATGATAGATGAGAGTCACCAGAATTAAAACATTCTAAAGTTCTAGTATTGTTCCAAGGAGGGGAGACATGTTGACTTAATGTTAGATTTTTTTAAATCAGTACATAAGCTAAAAATCACTAAAGTAATAGAAATGTAATACATACTTCTAAATGTATAAATATTCAAAATAAAGATAAACATGCCTTATCTTTCTGGGGAAGATTTCTTTCTATCATTATTTTATATTTATCCATACCCCTACAATTTTTTTTAGCCTTAAATGTGCTTATCTGATATATAAATATAAATTTTAGTATCTTGAGTCAACCATTTTAAACATTTTAGAAAGGTTCCTAATGGGCTTTAGACATTATATGGACACATACTAATTTTTTTCCAAAAAGGCTTTGATTTAGATGGATGTCCACTTTAATATATACATAATGTTAATATTATATTTATTTTCTTTTGATTTCTAGGCCCCCTCCAATAATGTGACATTTATCCTAATTAATATGCACCTAAGTGCATAGTATCCATCATTTATCCTCCTAGACCAGTGGTTCTCAACTTGTGGGTCACGACCTACAGGAATTGTATTAAAGGTTTGTGGCATTAGGAAGGTTAAGAACTACTGTTCTAGACATAGACAATATGTTTCTTTCTTTTTTTTTTTTTTTTTCCTTCTTTGTTTTGGAGACAGAGTCTCACTCAGTGATCCTGAGGTTGAATGCCATGGCATCATAGCTCACAGCAACTTCAAACTCTTGGGCTCAAGTGATTCTCTTGCCTCAGCCTCCTGAGTAGCTGAGAGTACAGGCACCCACCACAATGTCCAGCTATCTTTTAGAGATGGGGTCTCACTTTTTCTCATACTGTTCTGGAACTCCTAAGCTCAAGCAATCCCTCCACCTCGGCCTCTCAGAGTGCTGGGATTACAGGCATGAGCCACTGCACCCAGCTCAACAATATGTTTCAAAAGTAGGATATTCTTAGTGAGTTTTGGTAGATTTTCATCATTAAGTATTGGAAAGTATTTTCTACTTGTAGTTGAAAATTAAGTTTTTATTAAGAATGGCTCTTTAGGCTTGGTGCCTGTGGCTCAAGTGGCTAAGGCACCAGCCACAATGAGCTGGTGGGTTTGAATCCAGACTGGGCCTGCCAAACAACAATGATGGCTGCAACCAAAAAATAGCCAGGCGTTGTGGCTGGTGCCTGTAGTCCCAGCCATTTGGGAGGCAGAGGCAGGAGAATGGCTTGAGCCCAGGAGTTGGAGGTTGCTGGGAGCTGTGATGCCATGACATTCTACTCAGGGCAACAGCTTGAGGTTCTGTCTCAAAAAAAAAAAAAAAAAAAAAAAAAGTTTGGCTCTTTAATTTTACATGTTCTACTCAACATTGTTCTGTAGCAGGTCTTATCCAACAGAGTAAGACAAGAAAAAAGAAATCAGAAGTAATTGGATTAAAAAGGAAGAAACATCATTGTCATTAATCACAAGTAATATGATTTTTTGATACAAAAAATCCTTCTAAAAACCTTTATATGAACTACTAGAAGTAGTAGAGATTTCAGCAACTGTGCTAAATGCAACCACCATACAAATGCAAACAAATTTGTCATCATTAATATTTTCCATATCTAGAGGGATAAAATCATGTTTCATTGTTACAGTAGACCTAGAAACCAAAAGCTAGTTGATATAATATTTACCACTGTTTACATATAGCATGGACATCTTTTTAAACCAAAGCCTTTCTGGAAAAAAATTAACATATCTGTATGTTATTTCTGAAGGCCATTAAGGAACATTCCAAAATGGCAAGAATGGCTAACTCCAGAGAGTAGAATTTTTATATATGGCTTTTGATTTTCATTTCTATAATTATTTGTTTTAAAAAATTTATACAATAAGTGTGTACCATTTTATAATCAGAGAGAAAATGCTTTTTTTTTTTTTTTAAGTGAAAAGAAGCATTGGAGCCAGACCCATACAGCATCTATGTCTTCCCCTATCACTCCCCTGAGGAGTTGTTCTAACTAGCCAGAGAGTCCTTGCCAATCCAAACTGCTTTCTGCCTCATTAGTTCCATCTTATTTTAATTCTCATCTGAAAAAAAAATTTTTTTTTTCCATTCATTTATAGTGTATGCCTTCATTTCTCCTGCTCTGCCTCCTTTAACTACATCAGCAAATCATGTGATACACTTGGCCCCAAATAACCTAGATTATAATAAAACCTCTACCTAAACCAAGTGTCTCCATCTGGTGCAGCTCTTGATGGATAGCATGGCAGAAAAACAGAGAGCACGACCTGCCTCTATTACACAGTGTAGGCAATTGCCAGAATGGCAGAGTGTCACAGTCTCTAAAATTCTCCTATTAAAACCTTGAGGTTAGGCATTGCCCTCTCTGAGTTCCACCCACCTAGAAAATTTTTGATCAAATTCAAACTCCCACAGTCACAAAAGGATTAAAAATGTCCGCCGGACTCTCAAAAGGCTTATCAATACTCTCAATCAATGTGAATGGTTTAAATTGTCCTCTAAAGAGGTACAGGTCGGCTGACTGGATACAAAAACTCAAGCCAGATATCTGCTGCATCCAAGAATCGCATCTTACATTAAAAGACAAATATAGACTCAAGGTGAAGGGATGGTCATCTATATTCCAGGCAAATGGAAAGCAGAAAAAAGCAGG
>CAUYPK010047359.1:0-62919 GCA_963574355.1 Loris lydekkerianus | reverse complement strand
ACATTTGAGACTGTCTTTTTACCTGGCTTTTCAAGGTGCTCAATTTTTGCTTGCGTAGTTCAGTACCTTTGGGTAATTCCTTGTCAATATTAGCATGGAGAGTGCTAAAATGACGCTGAAGATTTGAAGCCTTGAAATGTGGTATCATAGTATTGCATATTAAACACAGCACTTTCCCATTCCGTTCAATAAAGAAGAAAGCATCTTCCCATTCTTCCAAAAATGTTCTATGTTCATCTTCATATTTTCGTTTAGCTTTGCATTTTGCCATTTTGAGTGAGGGTAAAAATCCTGCAGTGATGGTGAGGGTGTGCTGCGTCCTCCACACTAAGAACTAACGGCAAGATGTGACACAACATGTGACACACGGGTCCCCCGCTCACTGGCCCATGCAGTTGTTTCCGAGGGATGGGAGACGGGATGATGCAGCCTGGGGGCGGGACTACGCGCTCAGAGATCGCTCCTCAGAGGTCCCTCCTCAGAAGCAGCATAACAAAATCCAAACTTGGCAAAGAGCCACAGTATGCAAAATAATGATAAGAGGCAAAGAGCCGCATTCATTTTGGCCGGGAGCTGCATGCGGCTCGAGAGCCGCGTGTTTGCCACCCCTGCATTAGATGATGTGTTCTGGGCCTGACACAGACAAAGAGCTCAACATGGCCTAATTTCCTTACCCTTCTGCTCCCCGTTCCTCTCTCCTAGTCCTCAGGGCGTGTCCCGGGTGAGGCTGTCACGTTTGTTCTCTCTTCTGCCCAAAGACAGACTCCTTTGCAACCATCCCTATTGGAACTTGTGATCCTACTCACCTAGACAACAGTACACTGAATGGAAGGACTCTTTAGTCTACTGATACAACTACTCCATATGGGGCCGTGCCTGTGGCTCAACGGAATAGAGCACCAGCCCCATATGCTGGAGGTGGTGGGTTCAAACCCAGTCCCAGCCATAAACTGCAAAAAACAAACAAACAACTACTCCAGATGGTCAGCGCTAAGCGTTAGTCTCGTCAATAAAGAACAGCACAGTTTAGAAGGCCATGTTAAGTTTGTACTCTTGCTTCATTGGCATCTTTGTTTCCTTAGGTTGCAATAAAAAAAAAAAAATCATAGACTTGTAGTTTATGAACAACAGAAATTTATTTTCACATTTCTGGAGGCTGACAAGTCCATAATCAAGGTGCCAGCCAGATCCGATGCTAGGTAATGGCTGATGTCTGGTTCCAAGGCTGTGTCTTCTTCCTCTATCTTCACATAGGAAGAGGGGCAAGACAGCTTCCTACCTCAGGTCTCTTTTATAAGAGCACTAATCCTATTCACACTCCTGACCCCATCACCTTCCAAAATGTTCTACTTCCAAGGAGCATCGTCTTGAAATTTTAATTTAAGCATAGAAATTATAGGAGATACAAATCATTCTGACTATAGTAATTAGCAATTTGGAAAATTAAACACAATGCAGAAATCCCTCTAAAACTCAGATGTATTTGTTCTTTTTTATTTACTTGTTCCAAATAAGGTAATAGCTTTATTCAATGGTTAGATCATCCTGAGATGGTTTTGAAAGAAGTGCCACAGTTAGATAACCAAAGCTAGATCTTGAATAGGCCCCTTTTAAAATATTTTCCCCCAAATTTGTATCATAATAAAGCAATAGTTTTAATGAATGCTTCATCCATGAATTTCAAACTCAAAACAACCTTCTGTCTAATGAACGGTCAAACTAAGAACATAAGTGACTGACTGTCATTTTAAAGTAGTGCCTGTCACGGTGTTGTTATTATTTGAAAACTGCATATGGAGTGAGCATTGTTTTGGCTCAATAACATATACATCATGTATATATATATATATGTGGATACACACAAATACATATATAGGCAATTGTTTGTGTACAAAGTATACAACAGTGTGTTTAATAAAACTCACTTAGCCACTACTGAATAGAATCAACATGTTCCTGATTTTTTTCTAAAGCACATTTTTTCTCCCTTGTCCATCTAGAAATATTTTTTAGGGGGGAATCTCACTATGTTCCTCTTCCTCAGTCTCCAGGGTAGCTGGGACTACTACAACTACATGCCACCTTGCCTGGCTAGTCTCCTGTAAATCTTAGTGTTCTATTTCATGCCTCATTCCAACATCACCTCCCTTGAATATTTACTCTGTTAATGTTACTTCATTTTTTTTTTTTTTTTTTTTTTTTGTACCAGACAGAATGTGCGTCTCTCACCTCTATACTCCCACAGAAATTTGTAATTACTGTATGGTACTTATCACATCATTTTATAATTGCTTACGGATCCCTCTTCCCTTGGGTTATGTTCTCTTTAAAATGGTTATTCATTCACTATGTATTCATTTAGTCCAATCTAAAAGCAAAGTCCTCTGATAGGCACTGGTTCATGACTTCAAGGACCTTACATCCTCCTGGAAGAAGAATGTTAACCAAATTATCACACAGCTCATTATAAAAGTACAGCTCTAATTAGTGACACTACTGTAGAAAGACAGATTTTCTATGAATGCATAATAAAAGATAAATTGGGCCTAGTTACAGGGATGAGAAGAGGATTTCCTGAATAAGAGACAATTGAATGGAGGTAGAAAGAATGAGTGGGCTGAGAGGGAGGAGGTTCCCTTACAAATACGCTAAGGGAGAAAAAGTGGAGACTTGCTCTGTTTAATTTAACTTTTTCACAATGATAAAAAAATTCATGCATATGTGCACATATGCTCATACATGTGTATATGCACATACACATGTACACACACTATCAGGGGGCTCCTTGTGATCAGATCACTTCAACCATTTTGACGTACTGAGTATACAGCAGACACATATGCCCTCATCCCTTTCTGTGTTTGCCTGCAACTGAAGTGAACAGTCCCAGAGCACCTGGGCTGCTTTCCACTTCAAGTACATATGTTCCTTTACTTTAAGTCCTAAGGGTTTTTTTCCAGCTCCCTGGGAATTTGCTGTGCTAAGGCAGAGTAGCCTAGAAAATTGGCTGTAGCCCCAGAGTCTCCCATCTTCAAATGAGTGACAGGCATTGGCAGGTAAATATCCTGCTTCCTCAGCCCTTGGCTCTACTCAGCTCCTCAGAGGGTCCCAATGGGCTTGAGCCTACATGGTCACTTGCTCACTACAACTCTCAGAATTGTGTTCTCTCTTTTCTAGGCCTGTTGTTCCCACTTCCTCACCTGTGCTTCCTAAGCTCATCTCCCTGATAAATGACCTGGACACAAGTCCTTGTCAGAGTGTGACAGTGTGGGACACGAGACTCAAACTAAGAATGTAAGGTGTTTGTCAGTCAGGGGCACACCCAATGTCTCCTGCACTGTGAAATGCTTATTTTTAGCATCCTGAACTTTGATGTAACAGCAATTGCAAGTAGTATTAATCATGGATTGAACTTTACATGAAGATTTATTTCCATTACAATGATAATCTGGAAAGTGTGTCTTTCCTTTGCATAACAGTCAGTGTTCTGTCTCTGTCCTCTGGCCACTCTGAGAAGTCAGAGGTCTGGTTGGTTGCTTGGTGTGTGCTTTCTGAGGTCTCCCTGGCAGGGCCAGACAAAGCTTGAGAAGGAAGGGTGGGACTTGCTAAGAGCAGGCTGTAGGACAGGAAATGCTTTCAGAAGAGAGCTCTTTTGTATCATTTCCTGTTGAAGTTTACTGCAGGTACCTCTGATCCCAAGACCTAGACTGTATTCTAGCAGTGACAAAATGCTAGAATATGACCTTATAGGGCTTTTCCCTGAGAAATGAGGGATTGGAGGAGTAAGAGTCCTGATGCAGTTCTTTCTTGACATCCTTTCTATGGGTCTATCTGTTGTCCAAACAGTGCACTTTGCTTATTTGCACTTTGGGAAGGTTACATCTAGTAAACTGAAATTAGTAAACCTTGACTTTTCATCTAATCATATTCAACCTGTCTTGAGTTCCTGTCCTGTGCTAAACACATGAGCACTTTCCCCAAATACCTCTAATTTTTATACTAAAAAAAAATATGATAGACACATCCTCATCATCCTATATTATAGATGAAGAAGCTGGCTTAGAGCAGTTAAGCCCACGTGGTCAGCAATGCCATGTGAGGAACTGAGCCTGCATGGTGGTGAGCAGCTGTAGTCCCAGGTATTTGAGAGGCTGAGGTGGGAGGATTGCATGAGACCAGGAGTGAGAGGTAGCTGTGAGCTAGAGTTGCACCTGGGAATTGCTACTGCACTCCAGCAACACAGGGAGACCCCATCTTAAAAAGCTAAATAAGTAAAAGGAATTTATTGAATATAAGCTTAGGGGTCTTCATAGCACATTACAATTGAATAGATTGGAAGACATGTAATCTGTTGAAAAATCAGTAAGCGACACAGTTGTTCTGTTTGTCCTGTTGTTGACACTTGGAAAATTGTTTCTCTTCTTAATTATTCCCTTTATCTTCTGATGAAGATAATAACTCTTAAAATGGCAGCTTGCATAAGGATTTTTGTAGTAAAACAAATGATGTAATTTATTCCTCATCTCCTTAATATAGAACATAGCAGCATTGCATTTACTAATGTAAAAACCCACAGTTTGGGCTATCAAAGGTATAATGAAGTACAATCACAAACCCCCAGCTGATGGTTAGTCACAAAAAAATGAGTGCTTTTTGACTAGACGATATGAACAGCAATTCCCAGCATGCATACAGACCTTCTCCTAAAAAACTACAAACTTGCTCTTCCCTCCCTTTCCCTCCCTCCCCCAACAAAAGGTTGAAAAGAGAATAATTATGCATAAATATTTTAATATATTTAGATTAGTAATTATGTGCCAAATGATAGCCCCATAGAAAATAAACATCTTGTTTATGGGCATTAGTATAATGTGCTCTGTAGAATGTCGTGACAATAAGACTCCTAAGACAAACTAAGAGAGAGTGATGTATTATCCAGAATGACGTTGCGTTCTTGTTTGCTCAATATACAGGATTTTCTAGAGCTTAGCTTTGATATTTATTTTCTCACATTTATTGGTTTGAAATAGGCAAGATCTCTGAGTAGAGCTTGTGAAATGCAATCTTAGAGACTCCGCTTCCTTAGTTTCACTAATGTTGGAAACGAGTGTTAAAACTTTCCAGAAATCTATTTTTAAAGCCCTCGGTTCTTCTTTCATTTACAGAAACAGGCAGCAGATTGCTACACAAAGACCAAAATTAGAGTAGTTCTGCCTGGTACTGGAAGAGCAAAAGAAGTTCACTAACTTGTGTCGTTAATCCTTTCCCTCCATTAAAAAGGGATAGCTTAGAGATCACCAAGTGAAAATTCAGGTCAGAAATTAGCAATGGTGAAGCATGATTCTGTTTGGGAAATTGCATCTCTTTATTTGAGGATATAACATCTGGTAAGTAAAAGAGCTAATCCATGTTTTATATTTTTGTGTAAAGGGATTTGCTACCAAGGAGAATCAGTTCCAGATGGCTAGGCATTTTTGATATGTCCTTGATGTCTCATACCCATTGCTTTGTTAGAAGAACATGCTAGTTATTAACATCTAAATTTTCAATGGATGGCTAAGGTGGGTTTATGAATGAGAAAAGCCTGGTGATATAAGAAGCATCACATTAAATGTCAAGGAAATTTATAACACTAATAGTAGTATTTTTACTTAATTTCCAACTTGCTATACCACCCACAGCCTTATCCAGTCACAAATTTGGATCTTAATGCCAGATTTACAATGTGGCTCAGCCTGGGTGAAATGTCCAGGACCCTCCAGGACTTTTAGTTTCATAAGGGACATGCTAACAACGCTGAAAGAGGACGCTGAGCTCTGCAGGCAGAAGCCCCGGGTCCTAGTCTCATCCTTCATCCACCAGTGATGCAACTGACATCTCGTCTACTTTTCAGTTTTGTTATCCATGAAACAATGATGGAAATATAGTGCCTATTCCACGGGGCAGTTGTGAAATTAAAATAAGACAATGGCCATAAAGTACTTTATGCACAAGAAGCTCACCGATGCTGATTCTGTTTTTAAGAAAAACTTATATTATTTAGGGACAAAGGGAAGGCAGGGCTTATAAGGACTGATTTTCTTTTTCCAAGACTGTTGTCAAATATGTGCCAATAAAAAATATGACCTACGTAAGAGAAATATTTGTATTTCCTGATGGCAAGCTAAAAACACAAAAAAATGCTTTTTTGCCTGACTCAAGCGTGTAATGATTGAATGATGTGAATGACATATCCAACATTTGTTTAAGATGTCAGATTTATCAATGTATTTACATATTTGCATTTTAACACAATTAACATGTAGAACATATAGTTTAAATATTTTATGTTTTTTCTTTCTTTTAATTCTCACATTTACCTTTGGTGTCAATGCTATTGACACCATTAGTATTATGCTTTGAGTCATCTAATAGGTCTGCAGAAATTTTATTTCATTTTACCTGTGCAATTTGAGATATGACATGGTTTAAATCCATGTATAGGGCAGTCACTGGAAAATTTATCCCAAGCCATAAAAATATCTAAATTTTATTAGGAATTTTTGGTAATTCGTCCAGTAGGTTTACGTTTATAACTACCACAGAGTAAGCATTTGTGTATTTCTTTTACAGCAATCTTTTGAAAGCCCTTTTTAAAGGTTTTGGAAAACTAAAGGTGCTGAAATGGAAGTAGTTTGGGTCAACTAATGCAGTCTTGAGAGAGACAAAGTCTTCCCGGAAGAGCTAATGTATAAATTGAGCCCTAAGCAATGTGGATGGTCCGTGCAGGATAGTGGCAATTGTTCCCAGGGTACCTTAATGACAAGAAGGCCAGCCAGGAGCTACAGCCCTAATATAGAAATGACTTGGAGACAGCAGAGAACTAAAGAACTGAGTGAAAAGTCAAATCCAGCAGGCACATCAAAGATGAAGCACATAGATTTCCTTAAAGAGAAAGAATATACAGTAGTCCACTAAATACCAGAGAGGAAGGAGAGGTCATAACCAGTACTCAAAAATCATGTGTAAAATGAATGAGAAAAGGATAAAAATGTATTCATGTGTTTAACCCCGAAATGATACAATTAGCAAAAATGCAGTGTTCAGTGCTCAGGAAGGTGAGATTTCAAGTAGAATATGGGCAGTGTGGGATTGGAGGAAAGGAACAGTTGAGGTACTTCTGATGAAGATTTAGATACAAAAATCATCCACATTTGTGGGAGGACAGATATAAAGAAAATGCACCTTGGCTGAGATTAAAAGGTATGCATGTCCTAGATGGCTTAAATGCAGCTCTATCATGCTTGAATGTCTATGTTAGACTTATAGAAAACAGATATAATATGGTAGAAACAGCATAGACATAAAATCAGAAAAAAAATGAGTTCACATTTTTCATTAATTGTCTATGTCTGAACTGTGGGACCTTTAGCAAATTATTTATTCTCTCAGCTGGTTTATTTTTTAGCAAATTACAAAGCAATACCACCTCTTTTACAGAGTGTTTATGAAAGACTCCACTCAAAGTCTATTGCAAAATGCCAGCCACTGAGCAACTCTTCAGTTACTATCTCTTAAAGTTTAATCTAGAAAGAAAAAATAAAGAAAGAAAGTTTGAGAAATATTTAATGT
This sequence comes from Loris lydekkerianus, assembly GCA_963574355.1. NCBI lineage: Eukaryota > Metazoa > Chordata > Mammalia > Primates > Lorisidae > Loris > Loris lydekkerianus. The sequence continues at coordinate 55,308 of CAUYPK010047359.1, read as the reverse complement.
TTTCTAAAAGTACCTGTTTAACTGAAGAACTCAAATTTAGGCAACATAAGCAAGAAAACAGAAGTATCTAGGATGGGACGGCTAGCCTGTCAAATCAGAGAATCTTCTGCAAGTCTGGTGAGAAGCATCGTTATACCATCTGAGTTTATGACTCCCTCATGATGACATCTCTGCCACTGTTCTTTGCCTGGTTAAAAAAATATTGCTTCCTCTCCCCATAGGAAGACATATGATTTATGTTTGCCCAATTATAGACTTTGCCCAAGACTTTTGGAATGGATGAAGCTAAATGAAAGGGCTCATTTTCTCTTCTGATGGCTGAACTGGACAGATGTAAGCCCCTAGGTAAACAAAATGCTTTCTTACACTCAAAGATGTGCTACGTTGAAATATGCATGGTGCTTTAGCAGTTTTGGAGATTTATTGAATAAAATGGATAAAGTTCAGCAATATCTATGTTGCAGCAGTTGGTTTGCTAGAAGGGGCCATCACCAGAGGCAGTCATAAATGCTTTGGTACAAGTAACTGTAAAGGGACAGATGATGGTAAGTGGACTAAGAGGGATTAATGAGATGACCAAGGAGAGACCTGACATTCAGAGTCCAGAATCCTATTTGTATTCTTAGCACAAGGTCACAGAACAAGCTTGTTTGGCAAACCAGCCAGTGCATTACCACCAAGAGTCAGGGGACTCTGGAGGGCTGGCTTGGATGTTATTACTATTGTTACTGTTATTCCAGAAACGGTAAGAAGCAGAGGTGCTCAGCAAAAGAGCTGCTAATAACGAAGATGGTGCCCCAGCAGTTGTACTGGGAGGCAAAACGAGAAAAGCAAGTGGGATTGCTCAGTGCAAACAGAGGCCGGAACAGGTGGGATACAAACTGCAGTGCCCTGGGAGCTCAGTTTCAAGTGAAGGGACAAAGGCAGAAAAGCTGGTTCCCTTGGCCTCAGACCTTCTTCAGGATTCATCAATGCCAGTAAAGTAGGTTCCTGGGATAGAGTCAGGATCCCCTTGGGTGCCTGGGTCCCATCTGGAATTTTTAAAAGCTCTTCTGGTAAATCTCAGGCACACCCGGGTTTTGGGACTCAGGTTCTATAGTTTCCGACAACGGAAATGACTAGCAAGGTAATTGGCTACCTCCTTCAGGAAGGAGCAGAGTTGGCATTCCCACTAAAACCCAACTTAGAGATTAGCTCTCCAAAGCATTTTCCTGGGTGTTGTTCTATTAGGTAAGAAGTCTGACCTCTTGCCACCTTCTGCACAATAAATTAAAAAAAAATTTTTTTTCCTTCATTTTCATCAAACAGCAGAAGACCTCTTATTATCCCTTCTTAACATTGCAGCTATATGGAAATACATATTATAACTGTCTGGTTCACCTGCCCCTGGTCATTTATTTATGCCTTGGAGGCATTTATACATACTCTTCCACAGCTGGCCTCGGGTTACAGTTGTGCTTACTCCCAGCAATCAAAGCTCTGCCTGTTCAGCATCTTTATAATCCCCTCTGTTTCCACTGAACAAGCATGAGACTCTTTCCTCTATCAGCCACTTAGTAATGGTAGCTGGTCTGAGTGACACTCAGTCCCTAACCCTCCCCACCCTGACAAACTTTTCATAATAGCTCCCCCTTGCTTCACACCTTTGCTAAAAGGTGAATGTGTGTTGACATAACACATTGTTTTTTGGACATCTCCCTAGCAACTGTCAGGACGAGCCTGTGTTTCCTGCTTGTTTTACACAGTCTGTCATCAGGCCCAGGAGAGTCTTTGCTTTCTGGATCTAATGCAATCCCCACACTTGGAGGTTTTCTATTTCTTGCAAACAGTGGTAATCCTGGATTAACCTGGAAACAATATTGATGCAATATTCAACCATTTGACTATTTCACGGTCTTCAGGGACTTTGAACTGATGCCGACCAAGTTTTCATGATTCTTTTTATGTGAGCAGTACATGTTCAGGAGACAGAGACAACCAGACTCATGTCAGTGAGAATTTCCTACCAAGATGCAACTGAAGAACTTGGAATAAATTATGAGAGGTGAATGGATACATATTTTTCTTAATGTCAGAAAAGGCCTGCAATGAAAAATCTATAAATAATCGGGAATTACAAACCTCTAATTATTCATGTGGGATTTGACTGATATGTGATAAGGATTAAAACTATATTACTTAAGTATAAAAAATTGTCATCATTATTTGAATTAACAATTATGGGGAAAGGGGAAATAGTGAAAAGAAGTAAAGATAGGAACAAGCTAAAAATTAAAAGGAAGAGACGAGAAGGAAATATCAGAGAATAATTGAAAGAACATCAACTTTTGGGCGACGTGGGCCACGGATTTGAATCCTGGCTGACCTGTCCACTTGTGTAATGTTGAGTGAGCACACCCTAGCATTGCTGAGCATGTGACTCACAAAACACTCATCTCACAGACACAGAGTGATGATTCCTATCAAACAAAGTTGTTAGTGACAGAAAACAGAAACAGAAATGATTTTAGCTAAATTAAACAGGAGGGTAATTGATTGGTGGGATATCAGGGAACTCCCAGAAGGATTAGGAGGATAAAAAAGAATAAAAATAAAAACTCAGATAGGAAATAACAGAAGCTATGTGCAATTACGATCCTACCACACTAAGTTTCTAATGGAGCAATGGATGTCATTGGAGATTCTCTGCCACAAACACTTCAAACAGTCGCTGCACCTTTCAGTAACTCCTTCAAGATTTAACTTTGCAGGCACGTGGGCAAACCTAAATGTTATGGCTATGTTTCAAAGCAACTTTCTGCTTCTAAAGAAACAAGGGCAGCTTTATTTGATGCCCCATTTCCAAGGCTTTGCTAAAGAGAGGTGAACTCTACCTCCTACCCTGTCTCTGGAGTCCCCCAAGAAGAGTATACAAAGGCTGTATACAAAAGGACCATAATCACAAATTTCTATTATACTGCATCACAGATTATTAAAACTGAAGTCAGTCACAGTAAAGGAAATACCTTGGCTAGAGTACCTGACACTTAGCCAAGTGTCCAATAAGCATCATTTGCATCTTTTTCTGGCATTCTGTTTACATTTCCACATATAGAATAAGGATTGCTATTTTCTTGTTAACTATGAGAACATTGAAGTGAATGTGGAGCTTTTGCCTAGGACCTAGGTGACCTGGTAAATTAATGATGGACCTAAGAAGAAACTCCAGCTGCTAAAAAGTGCTTAAACTTTCTTATTCCAGAAAGAGAGAGAGGAAAAACAAACAAACAAAAAAAAACTTATATGTGTTTCTCCTATTCAAAGACAATAGAGAAGGAATGTCTTTCTTTCCTATTTAATTCAAATTCAGATTGAATTGTTTAGTTTTTGCTCTCTAATACTTATTAAGTGCAGTCCCAGACTTCTTGTAACTAGTAGAGCAGGACGGAAGTGGGAGGAGTTAATATTCAGCCATAATGTCCCTGACTGCTGGGTGACCCACAGTGCTGGCTCATAGCTAGAACTGTAAAGTTCCCTAATTCCAGCTATTCCTTGACTCCCTTAGGTGTTTGTCTCTAGTTGACAGAGCTCGGCTCAACCTACTCCTGTTGAAAAATACTTTATTCTTTCCAGCATTTAAAACGTCCACTTAAAGACAAAGTGTGGAAGTAAGAAGGAAAAAGGAGGAATTATTTGACAGTTCTTTTTGTATAACTATATATAAATAGAAGCACCTTTTAGTGTAATGATACCCTAAATGAATATATTAAATTATTGTTTCCATTTCAATCAACTCCAGAAATAACATATTTAAGAAGTAATACATATTATTACTATGACTTAATATAGTATTAAATATAGTAATATAGTAATACAGTTATATATATAATATATATAGTAATAATATAACATATATAATATATATAGCAATATAATAATATAGTAATATAGTAATACATAGTATTACCTTCTCTAATGGAAACTAAAATGTATCATCCTATTTTTTTCATGGTAATAAGCATTGAGAACTGGTCAGCGTTTCTGCAGAAGATCCCTGAACTTTCACTCAGTGCTTCAAGGTATGCCCCTCTGCCCTCGGTGCCTCTGGTGGTCTTGGTGTGCCCTGCCAGCCTCTGGTGCTGCTCCACCACGTCCTGCCAGCTGTTGATCTTGATGTTCCCAAGCTATTATTCTCCCAGGTGACCAGTGTCCCAAGGGACACTATATTCCCTTGCAGATGCCACCATCTCCATCATCTCTCACAGACACTGCCATTCAGCTGCCCCTGTGTCAAAAGCATGTTGGGAAGGAATATTTGTTTTTGTTTTTTTTAAGCCATGTTTTTCTTTAAGGATCCCAAAAATTATGTTCCTTGCATGCCATTATTTTACAAATTGTAGCTATGCATGTATTGCATTTTTTTATGAATAACCATATTTCATCTATTGAACTTGAATTTGGAGACCTCAACTCAATTTCATCTACAGCACAGTGTTCCAAATTATCCCCTCTCCTTCAATTTTAATTACAGGCTCACACACGATCCATACTCTCAATAATAAAACCTTCTTACTGTCCCTTTCCTGATTGAATCCTTAATTCCTTATGCAAACAACCATGTGGAAGGTCATTGGAATTCTAGTGATGAACATGGCTTACACACAAGCCACAACTCTGCTGCATTTCATATGTCATAGCCCAAGAAATCAGTATTATGGGCCTGTCTCATCATAAGAATACTTTGTTTGTTTGTTTGTTTGTTTTTTAGGGTTTTGTTTTGTTATTGTTGATTGTTTTTGGTGATTCTCTATTAAATTCTATATCAAAAAGTAGGATAAAGTGATGAGGGAATGGGGAGAGGGGAGGAGGGAGGGTGATGGGGGTGACTGTGTACGAAATACCTCTTGGGGGTGGGACACAATGATGAGAGGGATTTACCCAACAAACAATCAGTGTAATCTAATTCTTTGTACCCTCAGTGAATCTCAAACAATACAAAAAGTTGTACTTTTCTTCATCATTTGAAAGGGCCCCTTGTAGCAGTGTTCCCAATGGTACTTTCCGCAATAATAATATAAACGTTGTATATCTCTGCACTTCAAAATAGCTGCAACATGCATGTAACCTTTGACCACTTAATACAGGTGCATTATTACTGAGAAACTCATGTTTTAATTCTATTTAATTATAGCTACATTAAGTAGCTATAATTCTATTTAATTATAGCTACATTAAGTAACTTAAATAACTACATGTGGGTGGTGGCTACCACATCGGACAATACAGGTGAAGGAAAGATTAAGATAAGAAATGAAATCAGAAAGGAAGAGCAAAGAGAGGGAAGGAGGGAGGGGAGTGGGGCTTTGGTGTGTGCCACACCTTTTGGGCGCAAGACACGACTGTAAGAGGGACTTTACCTAAAAAACGCAATCAGTGTAACCTGGTTTATTGTACCCTCAATGAATCCCCAACAACAACAACAACAACAACAAAAAATAAATAAATACATACATACATACATACATAAATAAATAAAGTTTGTGTCATATTTAACATTCTAGTAACCTGGAGGATATAAAGTTTAACTTAAGGTTAAAGTTTTTTAACCTTGAAGTTGAATCGGTATTTTTCACATATTCAAAGCAAGCTTAAACCCTCTCAAAATATGCATTGATAATGATTTCTTGAGGATAATTTTAAACTAATATTTATTTGAATAATCTATCAAAAAGAAATGAAAAGATTAAAATATAAGAAATGGTAATGATTGAAAATGGCCATAAATAGCAATACATCTGCTTTTACCAATTTTCTTACCAATATCAAACCATTTAAAACATTGTTCCCTCTCAAAAAATAATATGTAACCTTGAGAGATTAGCAACTTCTGAAGACACTTAAAAAATATTTTGAATAAGTATTACATGCCTACCATGCTCCTGTTTATTTAAATGGACTCAATAACTGCCTAGTCCTGCACATTATAATTAATAAATCATCATATTCTTTGTTGAAAGTATTGTGATAGAGAAGAGTACAAAAGACTGAGAAAGGAGACAAGATTGGGTCAATTGAGTTAGGAACTTCAGTTTAGAGATTCACCACATTAACAGTCTTAAACTAAGTCTCCCTATTAGAGTTTGATTCTCTGAACATTCAACAGCAGGTGCACTCTTAAGATACAAGCACTGGCCTTTAGCATCCTTCCCATTACTGTACCATTCACAGCTCTATGATAGAGTATGAACATACTTTGATTTATGTTGGATCCACAGAAAGTTAAATGCTTAGGACTTTAATGAAGTTTATCATGAGGATCAACTAGAGTGTCTTGGATTCTACCTTTATGATCTGATTATGATGCACTTGACCTTCTCTAAAAACATGACAATATAGTATATTGTAAGATGCATTAATAAAAAAGTTACAGAATTGCAAAAAGGACTTGACTTTTAATTTATACTCATTATTTCTGTGTTCTTTAAATGCAGGTTATTTGTAAACTGTTTACATTTCAAAAAACAGCTCATAAGGAGGGTGTAAATATGCTGTACTTTGCAGGTTGCTAAGACAAATAGGAACCAAAAGATTATATCATAGCATTTAAACATGTCATAATTCCATCTGATCCCTCTCTGAAATATTCAGCTTTATTGTATCCACTGACAGCTGAGGAAACCACAACATAGAAAGGTTAAAGGAGCGAAGGTGTTACTCCAAGTCAGTGGAGCCAAGAAAGCCAAAATGCCAGACTATAACCTCTATGATTTCTGTAGCCCAGGCCACAAGTATTATAAACAGATGTAAACTCAGAAATAAGCAAGAAATTAATTTGAATAAGGGCAAACTTATCAGTAAGTTATCTGCTATATTCTAGCTATATATGTGAGAAGCATATATTCAAGGCTCCAGCACTAGAGAATATGTTCATATTGACTTATAACCATGTTATAAAGAAATCTAATAAAAAGCTGATCAGAGTTTTCATCACAAGAAAAAAATCAAAATATAAGACAATTACATTTTTAAAAATGATACACATTAATAAATCAATAATAAATAATAAATCAATATAAATAAATAATTTATTTGAGCACGATGTTAACATTGAGATATTCTTCCCTCACTTTTGATGAAGGTGACTTTGTGATAACCAACAGATGTCAAAATGAGTGTGAGATAACGGCACATAGATTTCATGTCTAAAAGTTCCATTTGGATTCATTTCCCATACTGGTGGTCATGTTTGATATTCACTTCCTCCTTACCTGAGTTTATTTTTAATTATCTCTTTAATGTCTTCAAATACTTTAATCCAACTTATGCTATATTCAATATTTTATAATTCTATCTGAAATCTTCATGTGTCTTTCTGTTGTCTCTTTCTTATAGTGGTGTTTATCCTTGATTTTTTTTTTTTTTTAAATCCCCTTCCCTCCCCTTCCCGTGAGAAAAAAATACGGAACACTTCACAAATTTGTGTGTCATCCTTGCGCTGGGGCCATGCAAATCTTCTCTGTATCGTTCCAATTTTAATATATGTGCTGCAGAAGCAAGCACTATCCTTGAATGTTTTACAACTTATTTTTTTTCTGTTAGAGTTTATATTTGTTTGAACATTTTGTGGGAAGCCTGGGTTAAGGTATTATGTATCCAGAAAGGAGTTGCACGTGTCACTGTCAGTCCTCTAGAAGCACTAAAGGACTCACTCCACATTATAAAACATTCTCTGTAAGGTTTGTTAGGCCCTTCAAGAAACACAGAAGAACCTCCATAGTTGACCATAGACCAGACATGTACCACCTGTATGTGCCAGCATAGTAGGCCTAGTTCTTATGTTTACCACCTCCATAGATTACAGTTCTTTGGTTGGTCAAATTACAGAGGTTATTTTGTGCATTCATATAATAGTTTCTGGTCCCACTAGAGACCCTATGTATGGGTTAGCTTAGTTTTAAGAATTTTCAGAGAGACTAGTATTTTATTTTCCCCCTTCCATGTAAAGACAAGGCAAGCTAGAATTTGTTGATTTTTTTTAAATTATCACATACTTTGTCAAATAATAATTATATAATATATGTTATTTCTATTAAATAAGTTACATGGCTCATTAAATGTTATGGAAGATGTAATGATGGTCAAAGGATGATGCAATCGATTACAGCATGTTATAAAACATATACAGTATACGTATCCTCTCTGCATTCTCTCAGCTTGCTTGTGCTGTCTGATAGAATCCTGGAATCATCAGAAAATGCTTATAACAGTATTTAGCTCTGATGTTATTTTCCATAATAGCTAATAATTACATCTATCACTTAAGCAGTGCTTATCATACGACAGGCACTGTTCTACGCAGTTTATAGGCCCTAACTCATTAAATCATTAAAACAACCCTAGGATATACTCACTATTATTACACCCATTTTTCAGATGCAGTAATTAAGGGACACAAGGGTGAGGTAAATTGCCCAAGATCAAGCAGGTAGTACGCAGGGAAGCCAGGGTTTGAATCCAGGCAGGTGGGCCAGAACTTCCTCTGTTGACTGCTACTCTGCCCTCTGCCAGCTTCTTCCACTTGGGTCATGGATAGAACCTACTGCTCATTGTTATTTTTGTGTGATGCTGACCTAAAAAACAAACAGTAGAAAAGAAAACAAAACCACAGCTTTGGACGTGGATGAAGGAGCTAAGCAGCATTTGAATATTGTTCAAACGTTATTTTGCTATAAAAAAAGGAAAGCCTAGAAAGTCTGTATATTGCATCAAACATTTGATGCATAAATTGTAACAGCCTAAACACTATAATTCAATATTATTCTCTTCCTCATTTATCACTGATGACTGGTGTGCTCCCAGCTCAGCATGTACAGTTTAAGCCAAATTAAAAAAAAAAAAAAAAAAAAAAAAAAAAAATCACCTGGCCCCCATGAGACATGTTCCCAGCCTCACCTGCGCAGATCTGCATTCCCGTGACTGAAGTGTTGGGAATGCCTGCCGCACATCTCTGACCCACTGGTTGAGCAAGAAGGGACCTGGTCAATGGATCTTCTTATTTCATACCCAGTGATTCATTTCACACTTCTCTGTTATTTCCTCCTTCCTTGGATGCTATCTTTTCCCTTTCCTAATTCCTAATGAAGCCCTGACAAATGAGAACTTGATCAATGGAAGTTTTAAAGGTATATTTAATGACATTGTAACTTCATTTCCATTCCTTTTTAAAATGGTGGCTTAGACAGTCTTGCAAATCCCAACTATAGAACAGGCAGAAGTATAGGATATAATGTGATATGTTCCTCTCTTGAGGCATATTTGCACTGTCAAGATGTGAGTGAGTGTGACGTCAAGAGGGGACCCTCAGGTAAACTCTGGACTCTGGGCTATGGTGATGGGTCAGTGCAGGTTTATAACTTGTAACAAATGGCCCGTTCTGGTGGGTGATGTTGATCATGGAGGGTGTGTGCACATGTGGGAGGCAGAGGGTACATGGGAAATATCTGTACCTTCCTCTCAATTTTGCTGTCTACCTAAAACTGCTTTAAACAATAGTTTATTTTTAAAAAAAAGATGTAGAGGAAATACTCAGAGAGTGCATAGGCAAGGAAAAAAAACAAAAAAACAACCTCCCCGCCAAATAAAGCCAGATGCTTTTTCTCTATACTCACACTCAGGAGAGAATACTTCTTTGACCGCATGTGTGGGAGGTTTTCTCATACTGACCAGGTCTCTGACACCAGTTGGGTGTCCTACAATTTACCTCAATCTAATAGTGTCCACCTGATGATAGCGTCACATTCCAAGGATAAGGGCTCCACCCCACAGACTATTTCTCTGCTACATAAGCCAATAGTTAGCAGTAGGCCATAAAGGATACCCAGGGCTTCTACGCAAGTTGGCTATAAATCCAAGTTCTCACAACTCTGTCCTTAGAGTAAAATTTGTGAGAATCGCTGAAAGAACTCAGGGCAACACTTATTTACATTTCTCTGTTTATTATAAAAGAGTACAATTCAGGAACTGCAAGATGCATAGGCCGAATGTATTGCTCTAAAACCCTTTATCAAAAAGTAAATCAGTGGAATGAGAGGAAATGGTGAAGCAGTGGGGACACGGATGACAGGAAGCCTAGGTTCAGAATTGAGCTGTTTCTAAGTAGTTTTGTAATTAATGCAAATCATTTCTCATGTAGGGGTCAGTTTTTTAGTTTTCTGAAAGTTTGCTAAGTGTTTCAGGGTTCCTAACCCAGAAATGGGCTTTTACTATGCTGTATTATTAGTCAGCATTTTCCCAGCATCACAGGTTATAGTTCTAAATATTTTTTTATGCACTCTGTTCTTATCTCTTTACAAGGTATTATGGTGGCTACAGTAAAAAGCCCAACATTAATGATATTCTATAGCCTGCCAACTTTGCTTGCAAACCCTATAATCTCATCTCTTATTATCACATGTCAGTAGACACATTATAAATATCCATTTTTTATAGTAAATTTAAGCATGACATCAGAATCCCAAAAATTTGAAAACTACCATTAAAGCTATGAAAAAGGTATGGTTGCCATGTTTTTTTTTTTTTGTTTTTTTACCCAGAAGACTGACTCGTAAGAATTATTTCTTCTCACCTTTGTAATGTCATCATTCCCTTTATTTATATTTTCCCCACTGGTTCTTTTATCCCTCAGAAACAATCAGGGATTGAACCTCTCTAGCTGTATAAACAGGTGCACCAGCGTCCCTGAGGCTGAGAGCATTATGGAAAGAAAATTGCCCTCTTGATAGCTCTCTCAAACCACTTTCCACCTGTTGGACAGCAAGTGCCTGCAGCGTGTTATTGAACTAAAGGACTTATGTGGGAAATTTCCAGATTATAAGAGGACACTGAATCCCATTTCAGTGCGGGAGTTTTCTACATGTTGATAACTTAGGCAGATGGCTTTCTCAGAGCTGTGGACTTCTCAGTTGAAATCCATTTTTCTTCGTAACAGGCTACTGAAACTAGCAAAAATTCTAAGAAAGAAAAATAAAACCCACAAATCAACACAGTCACACCTTGGAGTCACCATAAGTAAGAAATAGTTCTTGTGACTTACCCTAACAAGGAACCAGTAGATCACACGACCGGAGGGAAGGCGGTGAAATGTGAGGCAAACTATTTGAATGAGCTACACATTTCCCCTCAAGAACAGAGTGCGTTCTATGCCGCAGGTGTTTCAGTAATTGCAGTGCATTAGAAATATATCATGTTTAACAGGCCTTGTACACACATTTCCACCTGTGTGAGGTGGTGGTCCGGTCTCAATGCTTCAGTCCGAGTATAAGATATACCTAAGTCTGTGTGGTTTAATAAGGTTCGGCACTCTGCATAAGTCCTATAACTCCGGCCCCTCCTGGCTCTGCTATTGATTACTTGCATGATGAAGGTAAATCACTGGACCTTAGCGTGTCTACATTTCCTCACGGAAAATAGCTCAATATTACTGAAGAGTTTTGCAGGCCTTTTATGAGAACTAAAATGTTAATTCTCACCCAACCAGATGATAAAAAAAAAAAAAAAGTCAATGTACATTCTAGATTCCAGGGTTAAAAATGTCTTGGTTGGTTGGGATTTGGGGCAACATTTTCACAAAAGGGAAGTAAATTCTAAAAGTACAAAAGAGTTTGATTATCATCAATTGTTCTGCCACTTGAATTTCTGTAGAAATTCTCAATTCTAATTGGTCCACTAGAAATCAAATGCCGAAGACCAGTTCAGGAGCCAGACTGAAATGTTGCCATAGCATAAGATAGTACATTACCTATTTACAAACTGTAATCTATCTGCTTTATTAAATGATTTCAAACTAACTTACGTAAAATAAAAGGGATAGGAATGCATGATTAAGAATATAAGCCCAAAGTGATATCAAAGGGAGTAAAGGAGAACACCAAAAATATACTTTTGTGAAATGTATTTAATTTAGAGTTTCATTCATTTAAAAGTGATCATTCTAAAGTACAGAATGTAAGGGTATGCAGCATACCCCATCCACCAGTGGAGAGGCTTCACTACAACCTCAATTTACCTTAGAAACACAAACAAAATAACCTAATCATTTTTGCCCTCATACTAATGTGAAAAAAAAAAAAAAAGTGATCATGCTATTCTCACTACCAGACAAGGGGCAGAGTACTATTTTTACAAGTAAAGCAAATGAATTATCATCCTATTTGATGTTTATCATTTTATTGTGCACTTACACAAAGAACACTGAAAAGACTTTTTGTGAAACTTTGATTTACAATGTAATTTAAAGGCATATTTTGTGAGGGATTGCAAAGCTCACTCTGATTTCCCACCCTTTTAAAGTCCCTGCCTTTTGCCGTGCAGGTTTGAGGTCCCCATCTTTTCCAACTCTGGCTATGGCTGTAGGCTTGGAGCCACAAGACTTAGCAAACATGACTCATGCAGAGTGATGACAAGTGAGCCTGCTCGTTTTTTGAGTCTCTACCATGCCCTGAGAGCACATCCTGGCTAGCCTGGGGAGATTGAGAGGTATGAAGAATTTATCCCACTCTCCCCAGGCCAGGCTCTCAGAAATAAGCCACCAGCCACTCAAATCCTGGTCCTATGTAAGAACACAGCCAAGGTCAGTAAAGCTGTCTAAACAACCACTCCAAATGGCTAAGCTAACTTCCTTATGCAACTCAGAGTTTGTGGCTGCTTATTTTGCAGTGAGAACTTGCATACTGGTTATGTACATATCTGTGGTATTCTCTCCCCATAATCATAAGCACAGGGCTTAATTTTAAAATTTATAAAAGGAGCCTAAATACATTTTTGCTTTTCTTTATAATAAAAATGAACCATCATCAGGAGTTTTCTCTTTGCATGATTTTTCCAGGCTGCGATGATGTTTGTGCTCTTTTATTCAGACCATGTCAGCTGAGGGTCACTGAACAAAATCTTCAACAGACAATAATTTTATTTTTCTGCTTTTCTAAAGTATTACCTTCCAATGTGCTGACTGATGTGGCCTTTTTTTTTTTTTTTTTTTTTTTTTAATTCCAGGTGGAGGTTTATCTTAAGGAGCTGGGGATAAATCTGCTGTCTCTCAGGTAAGCTAAATTCTTGCAGGGTATGTTAAAGAGACCTAGAAACAATTTGCACATTTATATGCCACAGTCTTCCTTACAAGGAGAAGGATGTGGAGGAACTTTGATCAAAGGCTGGGACCTGGACAAAGTGTCTGCTATTAACCTGTGTCTTTCAGGTCATTCTCCCGTTTAATATTGTGTCAAGTAGAATGAATGGTCACCTGGCAGAGACAATATAAGAGGATTCAATCTAGGGGGAGATGTTGAAATAGATCAAAGCATAGCACATATAGTAATAGAAATTTATAACGTGTTCAATGTACTATAGTTAGCAGAGTAAATCTCTTGGCACTTGTCCATGGCATATAGAGACCACAGGTCCCATATTGTGCCCCTTGGAATGAAGAGACATACCTTTATTTGATCCTACCTGTTCATCTAATTTTGGTTGAGAACCTTGGGAACTGATGACTCCAAGATGCTCTTGACTTTCAAGTTATGTGACTTGATACCTACTATGATTAAAGGGGAGACAGAATATATAGAAAAATACATAGCACTGGAAATTTTGACTCTGTCTAAAATGACCAAAAGATTCATTCCTTAGAATATAGTTTAACATTTTGAATTTCAGGTTTTCATCTGAACAATGAGAGGGCTAGAAAAGAAGTGGTCTTTAAGTTTATTTTTATGTTAAAATTTATATCAGTATTCATGTTAATGCATAAAAATTGCTGACTGGGTTTGTGTGTTTTGAGATTAAGGAGAAGGAAGATAATTTTATAAAAATTATCGCATAAATACCATCTTAACTCATTATACTTCCACTGTTTTTAGTTCATTGATAATAAGCCTTTGTTTAGATGTTAGGTTTCTACTGCTTGCTAAAAGTGAAAATAAACAAATTTTTAAGTAGCTAAACAAATGATCATCTTCTAAATATAACTTCTCCAAGTTGAAAATATATTTATCTCATCATCACTTAAATTCAGAAACATAGATAATTGAAATAGAATATGTATTCAAGATGTTTAAATTTCATTATTTTAGATCATATTAGGTTTCAAATATGTTAAAATATAAATATGCCACAGCCCATCATCCTTCCCATTAATAAATATATATTAAGTCATTTGATGCTTTTTAAAAGCAGTTATCATAGACACTGGGGAAATATAAGACGAGGATTTTATTAATACAAAATTCCTACAATCATAGTAAATTTTTAGAAGACAAAAAGAGGTTGGATTTTAGAACATCAGGAATCAATATTTATTATATTATGAGTTTTGCTCTACGCTTTAATAAATAATACTAACCTTTCTTATCAATCATCTAAGCCATTTACAGAAATAATCATTAAAATATATTAGAAAATACTGATGTCAGAATTTTTTTTCTTGAGCCAGTATAAAGCATAAGCAAAGGAAGGGGCCAGGAAATGCGTAAAGAGCTATTGTTGGAAGTCAACAGTGATTTGCTAGAAGAGGTGTAGGCTCAAAATGGTATAAGACTACCTCCCAAAGTCACCCCAGACAACTTACAAGTAGGGTTTTCCTACATTTAATTCCAATGTATGTGTTTTTATGACATGAACATTTTTGTCAGGAACTCAGAAGCCCGTTCATTTTTAGTTCCTTTAATTGCCTTTAAGCATCTGATTGACCTTGAACCTTAAATTTAGTTTACTACAACATCATGTGTGTGCTGGGTTTAGAAGATCATTCTCTTTTCTAAAGTTCATATCCTAAAACAAGCACTCAGACTTATTTTGATCCAATAGAAGAGGCACAAACAGTAATAATATTCTCTATTCTTAAGAATAGTAAATTTACTGATTCATCCATCCACTTCTTCAGTTTTTTCTTCTTCTAACTTATCTTCCCAAAAAGAGGGTGCAAGTAGATTAAAGTGCAAAGATCAACAAGGTGAAGTCTTATTTCTTCCTTCTTCTCTATTATTTACAGAAACTTGACTTTATTGCATTACTTTTCTAGACTCCCTGCTGACTAGTGATAATAATGGGTCTGAATTCTAGACAATGAGTTGTTCATGGAATGAGTAGTGCTCAGATGGGCAAAGTTTCTGGAAAGCTATTTTTCCTTTCTAGCAAAAAAGACAATTTTTTGTTTGTTTTGTTTTTTACCATGAGCATATTTCCTTCTGGCCTAGAACGCAGCCATAACGTCTGGAGGTGGGGCAGCTATATTGTGAACCTGAGAACAAAAGCCACAAGCTAAAGATGGTGGTTGAGGAAACTAGAAAGGACCTGGGACTTTGAAAAGCTTCCCAGCACCTCTGAGCAATTGGCTGACTGTATCTGGACTTCTTATAATATCGAAAATATCATAGTATTACATCTCCGGTCTATTCTATTTTGTTCAGGACATGCTTTAAATTTCTTATCTGAATCACTCCCTTTCTTTTAGTTTATATGATTCTTTTTGCCCCAACATTTAAGAACAATAAGGAAGGGAGTATTTTCTAATGAATACAGTGAGATGGGAGGAAAGAATTCAGATGAGGAACTATCATAACTTACTTATGTAATATACAGACCAGTGGCAGGACTGGGAAGAAAAATACATTCCTAAAAGTCAGCTGTACTAGCAACTTGCCCATATCTTTTGATTTACTAATGATATAAATGAATCTATTTGAGGACCAAAATGGAATATGATTTCCAAAATTAGGTCAAATTTATATTTCTCTTAATGTTCCCATGTAAGTCAGCTTTACTGTCACTATCATCAACAGGGAAAAGTGAGTCTTTTCCTGGCCATTATTTCCCCCTCCATAGCTCTGTCCTAGTCACAATGAAAAGGAGGGGAAAACACACACACACACACACACACACACACACACACACACACACACAATGCAAAATGTACCCTCATACAAAACTCTGAGAAACTAAATGAGAAATTCACACGTTATTTGTTGTGTCTTTAAAATGACTGTGTTGTTTTCCTTTGAGTAATTAAATAATTTTATATCTAAAACCTGCTCCTGGTTTATTTATTGAATATTACAAATCTTAATGGAGTGCTATTACTATATCTTTAGAAGGACAATATGCATTTTGGTAAAACTGATATTTTGGACCCAGAGGGTTTTGGCTCAAATTCCATCAAAGAATGCTGTGCTGTGTGCCTTCATATGTTATTGGTTAACATGCTCTAATTTTCTTTTTTAAAAACTGATCTTATTGGTGACCCAAAGGCCTTTCCTTGTTTATATAGTAACATAAGGGGAAAGTGAGTGGAAAAGGTTTCTGAGAGAGGGGATAAGTTGCAGGCCTTCTGCGTTTCCATAAAATAGAACTTTCTCTATGATTTCCTCTTTTTGTGTGTGTGTGTGTTTTTTTGTTTTTTTTTCCCTCATCTTTAAGAATGTGAAGTTTTTAATTTGCAGGACCTGGGACAAATATTTTTTAATCTTGGTTAGTTAGTGATTCTGTGGTTCCCCCCACACACACACACACACACATACACAATTGCTTATGGAGGAGAGTTTAAAGAAAGGGTCTTAAAACATTTAAAAGAAAAGAAAAAAATTATTAGCATGAATAACATTCAAAGAAACTTAAAAATTTAATTCTTTTCAGGATGTACAAACTAGGTGAAAAATATTTACTTTGAAAAAGTGAGTTGAAATATTTACTTTTAAGTTTTCCTTAAATTATTTTAGTAATTCTTATTGTGGGTTGTATGTATGTGGGTGTGTGTGGAAACAATTATCATGTTAACACATGATTCATAGCATATATGTTTGCAAATAGCCTCAATGCTGATATGTTATTTCTTCCGTATGAGGTTTAACATTCCAGACTAAGTGTTTAAAAATATATGAAAGAAGTAATAGGGAAAACATATGTTCATGCACCTTGCTTTGCATAACAATTCATTAAAGAATAAGAAATACAACCAAATAAGGTCAATCTGGCTGGTGTTAAATATTATTTGCTGTGTAACAATCAACCACAGGAGAAAAATACTTGAATATTTACACTGGCAGTTTTAAGGCTGCAAGATAGATTTGCAGTAAGAAAAACACCTGTTGCTAATGTTTCCAATTAATGTAACTTTACTGTAGATCTTTACGAGTCCAAGCATCACACCTTTATATTGCCTTATGTTTACTTAATACCACAGAACCAAAGATAGGCAATGTTAATGTTGATTTACAGGTTCTTCTATAATGCTGCAAATGGATATTTTTCTAACTTTTCATTCCTTTATTTTCTCTATCCCTTTTCTTCCTTTCTTTTCTTCTCTTTTCCTTTGTCTTTCTTCCCTCCTTTATTACATTAAAATTTTTAAATAAATCAGCCAAGCTAAGTTAAAATTTTTAAATGCCAATCTTAAAAATAAAATAATACTTTGTGTCACTATCTCATAAAAAGTAAACTGTATTTCACCTTTTGTATCAAAAGGAGGTTGTATTTTGCACATTTATGTACACACATACACACACACACAAATATATGTTTTTTTGTATAAAAATTATGTGAAATTGGCCACACCAAAGGGCAATTTAATGAAAATGGAATTTTACAATTTAAATTACAAATTGATTTCTTATACTTGCTTCTGTCCTTATTATTCATTTTTATACTCAGAATCTTAGGAGAAAAAAATGTACATGGTAAACAAAAATTCCAATGCTTTTTAATCTAGATATGAGAATATATCAGCTGATAATTGGAAATTTTTCTATAAGTAAAAACTCCCTGAAATGGATTGAATACAATGTTAAGCAACACTTTGGGTTCTTTTAGTGTTCAGACTCCATGATCAATAGCATACTGGCAATTACAAGTAATAACCAACCAACCAGTGTCTTCAGTTTGTCTTCCACTGTCTTCAGTTTGGTTATTGGAAGCCAAACAACTCCATTTTGCTTTGGTGGGGCTCTAGCAACAATATAGTCATCATCCTTATCTGAGTGGGAACCAAAACTTCCTTTACCTTTCTTTCTCTTTCTTTCTCTTTTCTTTTCTTTTCTTTTTCTGTTTCTTTTGTCTGGATTTGTTACAACCTTTATAAGCAGAATGTGACTCAGCACCACTTTTCTAGACTCAAGCCTTGCTCAGAACTACTTTTTTGAAAACTTTACAAACGTGCCTAGATAGCTTCTAATTTTGTCTAACAGCACAGCTCTTTGAAAAACAGGCCCTAAAGAGAGTTCTCCCATCAAGTTGTTTCAGTTTAACATATTTATTTCTAGAGGATCAGAACATGTTGAATTGTTAACTACAGGGGATGGAAAGTTTCAAAAGTATATCTTAGAAGGTGAAACTCAAGTCATTATAACAAATGCTCTTCCTATCTACTTAAAGAAAATATTTTCTTTATATTTTCAAGTGTGATGCTGTGATACTTTAGGCACTAAAGCAGAGCTAGTAATAATTTCTAATTTCACATGGGCTTATTTTAATAGATTAAGGTAATGTTTGTTATAAGATGTATGTAACTTCATGTTAACTTTGTGATGTAAAAGAATTATGACAGATTCTGTAGTTGGCCAGACTTTTTGCCACTAAAGTATTCTGAGATATACCTTCATGTTTGTAAGAAAAGTATTTGTTAAAATGACAAATGTTTGATTTTTTTAAAATTTTAGTTATACTACATATAATAGCAATGAGAATGGGAGGCTGGTGATTAATTGTGGATCTTGTCATACAAGCTTTGTGGGATAAACGTCCTGGAAATCTTCCATCTTCCAGGAAAGCCTGATCCCACAACTGGACATGCCATACATCTCGAGCTCAGTCCCAACGAGCAAAACACAACTGGAGAATGGCACTACCTAGCAGAATCAGGAGTTTTAGGCCCAGAAGGAATGTTCTGAGAGAACGTAGTTGAATGAGATATTGAGAGCAAAAAGGAAGAAAATTAACAAACTCAGGTGATAGCTTCAATGAAAGATAAGAACTCTAAACAGTCTCATTATCACTCAAAATCTAAGGTCTAGCTTTGATGTCCTCTCTCACTGTCAAGAATCCAAACATTTGAAATCTTATGTACACATAAATTATCTGCTGCATGTAAAAGAAGGTGCACTTAAAGCAATTCACAGAAATAACCAAAGTATAACTTCTCAGCTATAGAAATTTAGTAGAGTTTCCATAAGAACAGAACAAAATGGCTTTGTGATACTCCCTTATTTCTTAGTTCTGAGTATTTGGAACACCTTAAGAAAGCATGGACTTGTTTTATGTGTCAAATAGTAAATATTGCCAGCTGCAAATTGAAGGAGAAAAAGTAAATGTTCACAGAGGGAAAAAGCAAGCTAACTGTTTTAATTATGATTTTGTATTTGGTAGAAACTTTTATTAAAAAATAAATTATTGTTTTGTAATATCCATAAGTAATATAAGCAGGTAAGTTTTAATCTTCATGTTCACATGGGTCCTATCCATTCAGAAATCATAGCCCAATGTGGCTGGGCCTGTAGAATTGGTGCTACATTAATGAATTACTGAGGACCAATAGGAGACATGCTTAGTACGTGACTATCATACAGTCTTGGTGTCAGGGGAATCTACCTCTTCTAGTCCAATGACCCTTCTTTGGATCATCTGCTTTGAAAAGCTAGTGTAATTAAAAAGCCAACACAATAGTTTATTCTAATTTCAGAAAGCTCTAATTCTTTAAAAAAAAAAAAGTTCATAAGAAATACTATAGATTTTTAAAATGCTAAATCTGCCGATTGAGACTGTGTAAGACAAATCTCCCATAAGTTAGTTGATGACTACTAAGCTGGCTCTCTCTCCCTCTGCCTTTCTCTCTCCTTTACAAATCTCCAAATCTCTCTCTTTCTGTTTCTCTCTCTCTCTGTCTCACACACACATACAGAGCATTGTACTTTGTATTTACTAGCCCTTTTATTAGAGTCAACCTTAATTGCCATGAGAAATATTTTCTCTTTCTTTGTTATGTTCCTGTATTTCTTCTATCATAGCTCTAGCCTTATTACATGTAATTAACTAACGTTCTGTCCTCTTGACTGGATGGTAAAGACTGCTAGAGGGGAAAACTTATGTATGTTGTTTCAAATTATATTACTGTCACCTAGCATAGTGCTCTGTACCAAGTAAGAAACCCGCAAGTATTAGTGAAATGAAAGAATGTAGCATGTGGAGAAGGGAATGTCCAGGTAAAGGATAGTAGGATTGGATAACGAAAAGCCTTGTATACCATTTTGTTGTGTTTGAATGTCGTTCTTCAATTTATGAGGAATAATGGAGGGTATTTGAGGAGGGGGTCCAGTATCACCCCACTATGTAGATGAGAAATAGACATCTCCAGCCTTCAGAATTCTCTTTCTACCCATCCTAGTCAGTAGGGCCCTTCCTTCCCATAGGTAACTACTGCAGTGACTTCTTACACCAGTGAGTACCATTGCCCAGTTTGACTTCATGTGAAGGGAATCAGGCAGGGTGTCTGGCTGACTTTTGTTGCTTAATATTTTCTTTTTAAGCATTTCATTTCTAGATAGGTAGGTGGTTCATTCAATTCAAATTTCCATAAGGTATTCTCCTATATGAACATAGCACCAGGCAACCATACTGCTACTAGGAGGTATTTGGGTTGCTCCCACAGGGATATCGTGAAGATATAGTTGTGACACCACAAGGATCCCTAGTGTTGTCCTTTTTGTTTTGTTTTGTTTTTCTTTTTGCCTTTTTTCAAAACAGAATCTCACCTAGTTGCCCTAGGCTAGAATGCCAATGCTTCCAGACTAGCTCACAAGAGCCTCAAAAGTCTGAATTTAAGCCATCCTCCTGCCATGGTCTCCCAAGTAGCTAAAACTACAGGATCCCACCACAATGACCAGCTAATTTTACTATTTTTTCAGTAGAGCCAGAGTTTCACTCTTGTTCAGGCTGGTCTTGAGCTCTTGAGCTCAAGCGAGCCTCCCACCATGGCCTCCCAGAATGGGAGGATTATAAAGGCGCAAGCCACCATGCTCAGCTGTGTTGTCCTGTTTTTACTGCTATCTTCTGAATATTCTCCTTTACTTCACCTGCGGGCTCTAGTTTCTAGCTCCTGGCAACCACTAATGGTTTTCAGTTACAAAATTTGTCATTTGGAAAATATAGATGGATTCATACAGCACATAAACTCTTAAGACTGGCTTTTTTTTTTGTTCAGTATAATTGCCTGGAGATTCATCCAAATTTTAGTGTTTGTAAATAGTTACTTCCTAGTAGTAATCTAGAGAAAGTATTTACCAGAATTTGTTTAACCGTATGTTTATTTGGTGGCATCTAGGCTGCTTCCAATTTTTGGCTATTACAAATAAAAATGCTATGAACATCCATCTACAGGTTTTGGTGTAAACATAAGTTTTTATTTCTCTGAGATGAATGCTCCAGATTGCAATTACTGACTCCTGTGGTAGTTTCATGGATAGTTTTTATTGAAAATACCAAACTTTTCCAGATTTTACATTCCTGTACCATTTTATGTTCCTACCAGCCACTGTGTGAGTGAACTAGTTTTTTCACATCTCTGCCAGTATTTCATATTGTAATATTTTTTTATTTTAGCCACTTTGATATGTGTGATAGATAGTAGTAATAGATCACTGTGGTTTAGATTTGTATTTCCCTAGAGGCTAATCATGTTGAAGGTTTTTTCATGTGGTTATTTTACATCTCCATATACTCTTTGGTTCAATGTCACTTCGTGTCTTTTGCACATTTTCTAACTGGAGTTTATTTTTCTGCTGAGCTTGAGAGAGTTCTTAATATACTTTAAGTACTAGTCTTATATTATCTCTGTGTTTTACAAACATTTTCTCTCAATCTGGAGTTTGTTCTTCCATCCTTTTCACATGGTCTTTCATAGAACAAAAGTTTTCAATTTTTATAAATCATGTTTTTGGTGTCAAATTTAAGAACTCTTTACCTAGACTTAGTTTCTTAAGATTTTGAAACAGTTTTATACTTTTACATTTTGCATTGAAGTTTATGATTGATCCATTTGAGATAATTTTTGTATACTGTATGAAGTTTGGGTAAGGTTCCCCCGTCCCCGGTTTTGTTCTGTTTGGTTGGTTGGTTTGGCCTCTGTGAGTATCCACTTGCTTCTTCACCATTTTCAGTAACAGCCTTCCTCTTCTGGACCTTAAATCAGTCGAACATATTTGTGTGGCTCTATTCCAGATTTCTCTGGTTTTATTGAGCTGTGTGTCTTTTCTTCACCCACTAAACTGCTTTGGTTACTGTTGTTACATACTAAGTCTTAATATTGTTATAGCAATTTATACTGCTTTATTCTTTTATTTTGCAATATTGTTTTAGGTAATCTGAGGGCTTGTGCCTTTCTAGAAAAAAAAGATTAGAATAAGCTTGCCTATGTCTACAAAATGCCTTCTTGGTATTTTAATTGGAATTGCCATAAATCTATAGATAAATTTAGAAACCATCACCATATTCACTATGTTGAATTTTCAAACCCATGAACATAGTGTCTCCATTTATTTAGGTCTTTTTGATTTATTTCACTAGCATTTTGTAATTTTCATTATATAGGTCTGGTACATATTATTAGATTACTTTTCTTTGGAACAATTTTAAATGGTGCTACATTTTCATAATGGTTTCTACATATTTATTATTAATACATATAAGATACAATTTATTTTTATGTGGGGAATTTGTAACTTACAGCCATGATGAGCTCACTAACTAGTTCTAAGAGGTACAGGTATGTGTGTGCATATTTGTATTACTTCAGATTTTCTGTGTTGACTATCATATCATCTACAAATACAGAAGCTCTATTTCTTATTTTCCAATATGTGTGCTTTCTCTTTCTTTGTTTTATCCTATTTCACTAAATAGAACTACTAGTACTATGTTAAATAAAAAAGTGAAGGTAGGTATCTTTGTCTTATTCCTGATTTAGGAGCAAGGCATTCAGTTTTTCCTGATTAAGTGCTTTATTAACTATTAGTGCACATTTTTTGCATATTTTTTATCAATTTCAAGCAATTCCCTATTTTTAATATGTTGGGAGAATATGCCTAGAGTTTTATTTTATCAAATGTTTTCTCTGTTTCAATTGATATAATAATATCTTTAGCTTTAGCTTCTTGATGTGATTACATTGGTAAATTAGCAAGAATTTCTAAAAGATTTTATGAAGAACACTTCTGTGGCAATTGCAATAATGTCAAAACTTAACAAATGGGATGTAAACAAACTGAAAAGCTTTTGCACAGCTAAAGACACAGCAATCAAAGAAAATAGACAACTTCAGAAAGGGAAAGATATTTGCATATTACAAATCTGACCAAGGCTTGATAACTAGGATCTATAGAGAACTCAAATTAATCAACAAAAAAAGAGCTAGCAATCTCATCTATCACTAGGCAAGAAACATGAACAGAACCTTCTCTGAGGAAGACAGGGTATATGATGAATGGCTAACAAACATGATAAAATTCTCATTGTCCCTAATCATCAGGGAAATGCAAATCAAGAAGACCACCCAAGATGTCACCTAACCCTATGGTTAGCCCACATCATAAAATCCAATAGTTCCAGACGATGACACAGATATGGAGAGAGGGAAACACTTGTACACTGTTGCTGGGACTGCAACTAATATGGCCTCATTGGAAGGAAATACAGAGACTCTTCAAAGAACTCAAATTAGAGCTTTCATTACTAGGCATCTACCCAGAATAAAAAAATCATTTTATCATAAGGACATACACACTAGATTGTTTATCACAGCTTAATTTTACAATTGCCACGATATGGAAACAACCTAAACGCCCATCAATGCAAGAATGGATTAACAAACTGTGGTATATGCATACCATGGAGTACTATTCAGTCATAAAAAAGATGGTGCATCACATCTTTTGTCTTAACCAGGATGGAGTTGAAGCACATTCTTCACAGTAAAGTATCACAAGAATGGAAAAGCAAACATGCAACGCATTCAATACTAATATGAAGCCAGTAGATGATCTAATTTATGCCCTCATAGGAGAAAAACTCATTTTGATTCAAGTTGGGTGGGGGATGAAGAGGTGGGGGCCGATTTGGGGGGTTCTCACTGAATGGGAACAACATAGGAGTGTCTGGCACACCTTTTGGGTGCAGGACATATCTACAAGAGGGACTGTACCTAACAAATTCAAATGTTGTGACTTGGTTGTTTGTACGTTAAACTGAAAATTTAAAAAAGGAATTTCTAGGAAATAGTTATTGTTAAAGTGAAAAAAAAAAAATGCCCAAAGTTTCTTAGTTACAACATTTTAGAGCAAGGAATATGAACTCAAAAACCTTTTTTCAATAAGTCAGGAAATGAGTTGATGCTTAAAAACAATGATCAATTCTATAGGTGATGATGGAATATCAAGTGGGGAATCAATTCTGGAGGTCCCATACTACAAAGATTGTTCCAAATTACTGAGATTTGGGGGGAAATATGAGGTCTTGTTTACACAGAGTAGCTTTTCCTGGCAGTGCTGCCACAGGTATATCTGATACAATTTGAGGTGGCAACCTAATGGCTTTCTCCATCCCCTGGTATAGTGCATGACAAGAACAGACAGAAATTGGCTGCCAATTCACTGTAATTAGTAGTGTGGACTGATTTAAATTTGAACTTTAATTTTCCTAGTGTAGATAATATTGTTCTGTAAAACATGACCCTGAATAATAGCAATAGCTCATTTTAAAATGATAAGCTTTCAGATTGTTGGCTCATGAAAAATACACGCTGAGCCAATGTTCTGTAGAGGAGAAAAACAGCTTGATTTCAGGGCATTTTTTTTTCTTTTCATTTTGATTCATGAAGTTAAGTCTCATAGGTAAGTTATTGTTCATATCAACTAAAGAGAAAACATTGGAAGTGAGATAAGAAAAGAACTAAAAGGTACATTTGGATCGAGCTAACCCAAGACTACGCATTTCTGTCTTGAAATTCTATTAGGATTCTGCAATGGTACAAATTCCACAGTTCTTTTTGTTTTATAAAATAGAAAATGATTACAATTTCATGTAATATATTGTATAGGTTTAATAGGATTGCACTCTTGCCAAGTACCGTAGTAACAAATAAATGCAATAGAAAATTGCTGACACAATAGGAAACTGCTAGTTCAACATAAATGGTTTCTGTAAATAAATCTAGTGTAATTTCCCTATATATCTTGACTAGTGCTTTCAACCCTGCTCACAGGAGAGCAGTTGCGTGGTGCTGGAAAGTGTTCATGCTTTTGCCTTTTCTGTGCATTTGCAGCACCGAAGTTCAGGCTGGTTGACTATAAATATGGCACAAATCACCAAAAACCCCCAACAAACTGAGACCAATGCTAACTTTGGATCTGGGTGTCTTCCTGAAAATCTTGTTGCTAGGAATCTACAGGTGTATTGCATTTAAGAGATGAAAAGAACTCAGGAAAAAGACAGTATTTTCCGAGTCCACCTCCTATACCGGTTGCAATGCTTTACTCTCTGCCTTCTCCTGGGTCCATATACCATATACTCTTGTGGGTTTAACTTGTACCAATAGACATAGCAGCCCTACATTGAATACCCCCCCATATGTTAAAGTTGCACATTCATCATTCTAAGCAGATGCACCCAACCCGTTACAAATAGCAAACCCTAATACATACTAAATACTAAAACTATCATGATCTCTTCAAGAACATTATATCAATTATTTAATTCTCCTAGAAATGTATTAGAATATTATTAATTCTATCATGTAGTTGAAGAAAATATACCTAAGAAATTAAATAAATTGTCTTAGATCACACAGCTAGTAAATGACCAGGCCAAGTCCAAACCTATAATGGGTGGATCATAGTTTTGCCCACATCAACAGCTACAGATTTTGCTAGGTCACATAACATTCAAGTAGCTACCTCTATCTAAAATTAAATGAGTCTTCTACTTCCCAATCAGTTGTTTCTCTGACTCAGAAGACAGCCCCACCATTTACTGTGTTATGGTTACTGTTCTGTATTCTAATAATCACTATGTCTAGCTGGCTTCATGCTAATTATTTTTAATTGAAAATATTTTTATCATTAAATATAACTCAGTACCTTCAATTGAATAACACAAATGTATAGCTTAACAAATTACAAGCTGAATCACCCTTGTAACAACCACCAAAATCATGAGAACTAATGTTACTAGGAACTCCTGATGTACCCTCACCCACCAATCGCATCCCTCTCCTGCCCCACGAGAAAAACACTTTTTTGACATTTGTTATTCAATTTCTTACTTTCCATTATAATTTCATTATCCAATGTATGTCTCTAAGTACAGTCATTTTTCTTTTAAATTTTTATTTTGAAATAATTATAGATCAATAAAGATTTGTAGCAAGTAGTATAAAGATGTCCCTGTATCCTCCACTCAGTTTCCTCCAGTGATAACATTGTACTTAACTATAGTACAATATCAAAACCAGAAAACTGTCATTGGTCCAATCCACAGAATTTATTTGAATTTCACTAGCTATACACACACTCGTTTATATTTGTGTGTGTGTATGTGCATGTAGTTGTATACAATTTCATCACATGTAGATTTATGTGACCATTACCACAATTAAGATACAAAACTATTTTAGCCCTTCAAATATCCTAAATACTATATACTACCCATAATACTCACACAGACTCCTAGTCCTTCACTCATGCCAGTCACTAATCTGTTCCCTTTATTTGTAATTTTGATAAAGTTTTATAAATGGAATCACATTGTATGTAAAAAGGCCAATCTCTATATTGGTCTTTTTTTCAAGCAGCATAATTTCTTGGAAATCCATCCAACATATTGCATGAATCAATATTTTGTTCCTTGCATATTGCTGAATATACCATAGTATATATGTACTCAAATGTCCCATTGTGAAACATTTGAGTTGCTTCTAGTTTGTGGCTATGATGAATAGATTTACCATAAATATTTGCATATAGGTTTTTGTGTGAACATAGCACATCTTCACTTTTCTGGGATTACTGCCAACCGTGCAACTGCTAAAGAATACTACAGTTTTGAGTGTGTTAAAAACTACATACATATATAAATGTATGTATTTCAATTTAAATTATACATATATTTTATGGGCAACTTTTGGCCCAAAAGTTTAACCCTTTACTTCCTTCTTTTTTCAATACAGTTACTAAAAAAGGTTGACTATTTTTTGTTACATTTTTCACAATCTGGGTTTTGGTGTTTGCATTTTTACAATATAGTTTGACATGTTTCTCTTAATTCTACATTTCCTGTAAGTTATATCTAGAGATTTACATACAAGTAGTAGGAGCAGAAAGACCACTTTATCAGTGGTGATATGCTCTTCAAGAAGACCTGCTGAGCTGTTGAAGAACTCTTTCTCTGATGTCACCAGTATTGACATGATATAGATCCTTTAATTCATACATTTTTGCAAAATGATAATCTAACTATATCCATCTACACCAAAACTCATGTTGAAGCTTTATTGCCAAAGTGGCAGTGTTGGAAGGAGGGGCCTTGGTGTTTGGATCCCCAGGGTGGATCCCTGGTGAGTAGATTAGTGCTCTCCCATGGGTGTTCTCACTCTCCTGGGACTGGATTAACTACCTAAGAACGAGTTATAAAAGCAAGAGTGGCTTTAGAGACTCTTGTTTCCTCTCCAGCTATGCAATGTCTTTGCACACACCTGCTTCTCCTTACGCTTCTCACCATGAGTTGAAGTAGGAGGACACTCACATCGGAGGGGATGCCTGATCTTAGACTTTCCAGCCTCCAAAACTGTATGCCATGTAAGCTTCTTTTCTTTATAAATTACCACATCTCAGATAATACACTTAGATTCTAAGACACTTAGAAGTCTCTGAAAGCAGCTCATATTTGTTTTTGTCTGTTTTTTGTGTGTATGTGTATACTTGTGTTCCTATGCATGTGTGTGTGATTATAACCTATATATTTAACATATATGATGTTTCTATCCACTGCTATTATTATTATTGGTAGATAAATTGTCCTACTTTGCAC
Source organism: Loris lydekkerianus (assembly GCA_963574355.1). Lineage (NCBI taxonomy): Eukaryota > Metazoa > Chordata > Mammalia > Primates > Lorisidae > Loris > Loris lydekkerianus. The sequence continues at coordinate 27,216 of CAUYPK010047359.1, read as the reverse complement.
CAATAAAACCCTTCCCATAATCTCTGATAACTTTCTTTTACTCTGTATAATAACATTTTTCAGCCTCCACAACTTGTTTATTCTTTGCCCTAGACTTGTAATTAGTCATTTCTTCAAGAAATCCATGTGACATGGGCAGTGAGGATGTTATGTTTATTGTTCCTGTGTTTCCCTGTTCTTTTCAAGGAAGTGATCATCTCATAATAACAATTCAGAATTTAAACTGAATTTGAAAACATGTCTATGTAAATATACCCACACATTTACACTTAGACTTCTGAATTATAAGCTTTGCATTACCTGTTAGAGAAAGTATGTTATGTTTTCATATAAGCACTTATACTTAGAATTTGGAACTACCACGTGTTGTTTAACCTCTCCTACTTACAACTGTAGCTCTTTATTTTCTCACCATGTTGATTCTTGATATTCCAGAGATGATAGAACTATGTTGTTGCATAAAACTTTATCAAAATAACATGCCGGCACTTTGCCCAACAATATGATTTACTAGAAACAGTTAAAATAAGTTTCCAAACAACCCTCCCATACTGTCCATGCAGCTTGTAGTTGTATTGTGTGTACATATAGTTCCTAGTTACCATAAACTACACATCTCTTTTAGTTTTGATTCTTACTTCTGTAGGTGAACATATAATGCTTGCAATCAACTTTTATGTTGAAGTCTCCACAGTTGTATTGGTTGTCTGAAGCTTATTTTCTAATCGATTCCTAAGGAAGTTGTTGTATTTTCTTCTTATTTGGTCTTGAGGTCCCTCTGTTGCTGTAAACTCTGGCCCTGCCTGATGTGACTCCAGGGGAGGTGGTCGTGAAGTTTACCGCGTGCCTTTCACAGGATACTGCTTTATCCTGGGGGCGGCCTACTGTCTATGTGTCCAACCTGTGGCCAGGCATCCTCTCAAAGGAAACCTGTTCATGCTGGTAGATTTCCTGATGGCTCTTGTTTCATCCCTGTCAAGTTTATTCCTACAAAGTCAGTCACTCTCTAGGAGAGCCCTGACCTAGGGAAGCATGAGGTTTAGGTGCTTTGTTCAGAGGAGTCACAGAGAGACAGCTCACTAGAACATGTGAAATTCCAGAAGCAGGATATCACTTATAGATTCCAGAGGGAAGAGGACAGCATGACTCACAGGGCCCATGGGAAGCAGGGAGCTGACTGGGAGGTGTACACTCAACTATCAGATGGACAGAGAGAGAGAGAGAGAGAGGAACCTGTGGGCCAAAGCTTTTATGGTTGTCCATGGCATGACCCAAGCAGACTTCCCTTGGGGAATTCTAAGTGGTGGGTTTACAGCAAGCAGACGTGAGTTTGTGGTATCACACTGGGATTAACAGGTGGTCACCGTGGCACATCTGCACAGTCTATGTGTGGTATGAAGTCAGTGGGGCAAATCAAATAGGGTGTATCCAGATGTCCTTACACAAGTAGTCACCAGGAAGTGGCTATACAAGGCAGATAACCTGGTTGACCATCCAGAGTTGCTGAGAAGAGGCTGAGAACTGGAAAGTGTTGAGGGTGATGAAGCCCTGCTTCTGGTATAAGAAGGTCCAACTTACATTTAAAACTATGCCAAAGCAGTGTAAAAGAATTCACTGTAGAAAGGGTATAAGAACAGTATTGTGTGAGGTCTTTCATGTGTTGTCAATTTTTCTATTGTCTTTATATGTAAAGGGCAATTTGCCTGGGTCCTACGTCTCTCATTCACATTTGTTTGTTTTTTTTTTTTGGTTATCTATGATTAATATTCTATTGTCTTCTGGCATAAACTGATACTGAAATTCTGATGATAATCTGACTTTCTCACCCTTACAACTGGCTGGTACTTAAATACTTTTCTTTTTCTTTAATGCCTGAAGGCTTTACCAATATAATAATTTTAATAGAACAAGTATCAGTTTTGGTAATTCTGGGTTTATTTTTCCCATGTATGCAATGTCTTTTTATATTCAATTGTGTATCTTTTTCTTTCAGGAAAGTTTCTAGAATAGTGATTTTATAGTTGTTCTGCTTTCTAGTTTTATTTTTCTTCTTTTAGGAACTTCCATTATGTGTACGAGGTCTGACATTTAATTTTAGGAACTTCCATCCTGTGTACGAGGTCTGACAATTAAGTTCACAAACTTATCCTAGAAAAAGTGCTTTGAAGCATTGACTAGCCGTTGGCCTCAGTGCATAGCTTCCCAAGAGGAGTACTTTGAAGGCGACCACAGTGATATTCAGCAATGAGGTGTATAGCACTTTTTCTAGGATGAGTCTACAAACTTAACTATTGGACTTTGTATGTTGGGATCTTGATTGACTGGGTTCTGTGTGTCATTTTTTATCTAATGTTTATAATCACTCTCATTCTTTTTTATTTTAAATATCTTTCTCTTCCTATCTATATTTTTTAAGGCATTATCTACCGAGTTCATTCATTCTTGTATGCTTTCTAGTTTAGTGTTCATATCAGAAGAGCTTTTCTTACATATTTCCAATTCTTTCTGGAATTTTGTTACCTCATTTCTGAGATTTTTGTAGTTCTCGTGCTATTATTTCATACCTTATATCACTTGCTTAAGAACTTTTAGTTTGTTTTGTTTTTTGTTCTCGAAAATATTTGGTAATAACTTTCCTCTGTGAGCATAACTTTCTGGAAGACTGTTATGTATAGGAGTGTTATTCTGCTAGATAATCCTCTTGTTTTTTTTTTTTTTTTTTTTTAATCATTGTTTGGGATTGTTCTTAATTGTTTTATGTTGCTAATTTTATAGAGACTAATTTTTCTTAAAATTTTTGAGGTAAGTTTGGCTTAGGGTAGCCATCCTAAGTTCTAGGGAACTTCTAGGATAGCTCTACAACTCTCTTCTGTTAACCGTGTCTGATATTTAAAGACAAGACACTTTGCTTTTGCAGATCTTAGTTGTCCCTACCCCCTCCTCACCCCCGTGTAATTTATTTGAATATCCTCTGTTTCTTTGGTTCTTTTCCTGTCACACATTAATTTTCTTTTCAGCAATTTCTTCTCAGTTTGGAACTTTTTTCCTGGAAGAGAGTGTTTGGATTGGTTACCCAGAAGGGTTCCTCGGGCCTCTTCTGATCGCCACTGTACTCACCCACCACTGGAGTGCACCCTTCCCCACACGAGCAGAGCAGCTGCTGTCAGATTGGCTCACTGAGATTTTTCATGAATACTTTTTGGTTATTTTTGAATCTTGAAGTCTTAAAGACATTGTATTATCTTCCTCAGTATCTCTTGCACAGACACTGAAAACAGATTTTATAGCTGCCTGTAGTTTCATCGATACCCACCTGGATGTAGATGATGAATGGACATCTCAAAATAAAAAGGAACTGAGATGGCAGTCGATGGAACGCCCAAAGCAGACAATCATTACAGTGTCACTCCATAAGATTATGTTGGACTTAAAGTCTCCCTCAAATCCGCAAAGCCATTTTTTAATTATTATTTTTACTTATAAATCAAATTTTTATTTTTAGATCACAATGAGACCAAATTTAGAACACATTCCTCAGGAATTTTTCCTAGATTATTACACATCCTACATTTAGCAGTTTCACTAAATGATAGTTGATCTCTTTTTCAGAACTGTTTCTGTGATAATTCACCAAGGGCCTTGTCATTTACTGTCGTGTATATCAATGTATGTTCTGATAAAATCGATTGGCTCATTAATTAATATATTCTCAACACAAATAATTGCTTTTTGTGTTAAGAACATATCTTTAAATGAGTTTCTCCTTTTTTTGCATGAAGGGTATATTTTCCCAAATTTATAGCCTGCTAATACTGGAAGGGGAAGGGGGAAATTGCTACATAATTGATTTCTACATTTATACCACCTATACCATAATTTAAAAATGTATCATGCTGGTCTCATTTGAAATAGTTTAGGAATACTGGAAATTCATGGTAAAACCTACCAGACCATACTCTCATTTGTGAGCCCCTGACAAGGATTATTAAACTGGAGTTTACTGTGAGTTTCTTCCAATCATACATGTATACAGGTATTTGCATTATCATGTTGAAAAAACAGGATGCATGAATCTGGTTCCTACAGGCATCTAAGGAAGACGGAGAAGAACGTGAAGAGATGACAACTGTGTGGTAGAAATCACACCCCACTCCTCCCCGCTGTGTCCATGGCTGCATCCTATTCAATCAGTTTTCCACTGAAGTGGAATATAGCTTCAGAATCTTTCTTAACACCATGCCCTAGGCAGTTACTACGGACAAGAGTTAACTCGGGAATGCCAATATATTTGCAGACAGAAAATAGACCATTCTGGAAGCGTAATCTTAGGCTGGCTGTAGCTATGCCCTGAGGAAGGTGTGCCCTGCGGAGCCTTTCCCAGCTCTGAGCCTCTGGGCCCTGACACCTGCAGGCTTGTTAAGCAGCCTGGCCTGATATCTCCACCCCTTACTCAGAGAGAGCACTTGAATGACAGGCACTAAGCCAGTGTTTACCCTGTGGGGCTCATGACACACACAATGTCTGTCAACACTTCCTATCACTCTCCTGCTTATGCAGACTTTTTATTTTTTTGCCTGATATATTCATCACCAGACTGCAGACACCTAGTTAATCCATTTAGAACCTATCGCCTCTGTTCATCGGCTCATAAACCTATTACCTTGGAGGCTCAGTTCTGAGGGACACAGGTGCCAGACCGGTGCACAAAACCCAATTGAGTTATGTAGCAGGCAGTGAGGGGCTCCTAATCACGATGCTGACTGCATGGGGAATTGCCCGTGTTATGTGGTAGCAGCCACTTTATTAAATATCGATTTAAATCATGGCCTTTAATCAAATCTGATAGAAGACCTTTTTCACCTTCGCCCCACTTGGGCCCCTCCTCGCCCTCCCTCCTTTTCCAATCAGCCTGTCTGGTGACATCCGAGCTGAGGAATGAATAGTCAGCAAGTGGTTCACCAGCAACCCTTTTCAACAGTAATGAGGCATTTGTGATAATCGAGTGATGAAATGTAAATGGGCAGTAATGAGCACAATTACATCCACTAGGGAACCATCATCGTGGCTTCTTTCCTCACAGATAAATGAGCTCTTCTCTGTCATTGCCCGCTGCTGAGTTCACGGGAGGCAGCGCGCCCAGCGCGCAGGGTGGGGCGCGCCCTGGGCGGGGTGGGGACGCCGAGAGCTGGCGGAGGGCAGGCTCCTGTCCGCGGTCAGCGGCGAGCTAAAGCCGGTTGGCTACAACGCAGGCCTGGATGTTTATCCGCGGGTCTCCCATCCCCGCCCTTCCCTCTCCCCTTTCCCAGGAGGATGCTAGGACTCCATTCGCTGCCCGGTGGAAAGCCGCCTCCTTGTGCTAATGAGCTCAAGGTGAGCGTGCCCTGCTCGTTACACCGCAACAGCCATGTGGTGGGTCTGGAGCTGGCTGGATGTGAGCAGAGAGGAAAGCTCAGAAATAGGACCCTTGCCAGGAAACACGAGTGCCACCGCTGCTTGTGTCATCTTTGTAGTCAAGCAACTGACGGCGGAGAAAGACGCCGGCGTCTCCAGGAAACCGGCGGCCCCGCACATCTGTGGCCGCTCTCCCCAGAGTTAACTCAATCTGGCGTTGCACCGCGGGATACGTGGCTGCAAACCCAGAAGGGTCTACCAGTGGCAAACCAACTCTCAGAATGTGCTAAATGTTCTGTGATTTAAAAACATTTAAAATAACTGAAGAGAAAAATAATCTGCCCTCGATACAGGAAACCTGTCTCTAAGGTGTTTTAAGAATACTTAGGAAATGAACTGCTGGTTCACGAATGTGATTATGTAGTGGGTATATAGTCAGGTTACAAATTATATAAATTCCTTACAAATAACGTTACTAAGTGTGGGTATATGGATGTAAAGGATCCGAGTTAGCAATGTGAAAGCTGATTTTAATGAATTTTCATCAATTACAAACTCACTTTATCATTGTATATCGGAAGTTACCAAACCTATAACAAATTCATATTTTTAGAGATTCTATTTGCAATTTTATGGTAGAAACGGTCATTCCTCTTTTCGTTTGTTCTTTGAATTTTCCCTCATTAAGTGGAAAGCAAGAGCTGGTAAATTATAGTATAACGTTAGCTGAAGTTCTGTTAATAGAACAGACTATTAAGTTTGCACGACTATTGGTCACTATAAGAAATACATTGATGGTCTAATAATACTCATTTGCCCAAAGAGAGCTTGACAAGTTGAACTGACCTTTTTTTTTTTCAGTTTTCCACATGATTGTTTTTAGTTCTGTTTTTCTTGGCACTCTAAGGTTATTAGTGGTGTCTCCTTCATATTCTTGAATATATTTGGAAAGTTCAGCAAAATGGCTCATGCAGCGAAATTGATGAATTGACTTTTGGTGACCTGATGATCACATGGCTTATCACTTATTCACTAAATAGCTGTTTGGCAAGCTGACTTTCATTCAGTTGGCTTCTCAAAATTCAAATGCACTTAGAAAGCCAGAGTGATTGTTGAAAGTTTCCAATCTGACCTAATTAAAAAAAAAAAAAAACAAATGTTATCTACTAACTGAGTGTAGTAAGAAGGTGATATCTCAAATTATGATAGAAAATTTAGTATGGCATAAATACCGTTTATATGACTGGCCTTGCCTATTCTAGCAACCTTGCTTCTTTCAACTCTACAACTTGTTGTTTATCCTCTGGATAATGCAATGTATCCCTACAGATAGTATGCAATTTCACACTTCGTGGCTTTGTTCATGCAGGTCTTAGTGTCCTACAGATTTGTCTTAGGCCCTTATTTGCCTTCTTTTTCTTCACTAATGTTTGGTGTGCACATCCTTCCCACTTTGAGAAGTTTTACCAAGTTCCTAAGACTGCATTCTTTCTTTGTTTTCTCTGCATTAATCACTTTGTTTCCTAGTTCTGACTAGCATACTTTACTCATAGTAAAATCCTCAGTGTCAAATAACCAAAGATCAATTTTTTTAGGTTTGGTTTGTCCCATGTAGTTTAGTGCCCAGAGCATAGCAGTTTCTCAAGTAATGTTTATTAATTAGAAATGAAAATGTTTTAATCCACCTCTCTGACTTAGAAAGTACTCCAAATTAAGCCTAACTGCAAATTTAGTTTTGCCTTTTTATTCTGTATCTTATACCTGTTTCTCCTAAAAAGGCAGGGTCAGAAAATATCCACTAAGTCAAAGGTTCTGTGAGGTTGTATGGTCAGAAAGCCTTAAAAAAGACTTCTTTCTCCTCTTCTCTGGTAGAATAAAACCCACTCTTCCCAGTATGATTATTTTCCTGAGCATCTGACATAAGCAAAGGTCTGGCTATATCAGTTAAAGAATGGTCTATTTGTAGCTTTTTTTCCCCTTTCAAAAACAGTTTGCATTTACACAGGGCACAAAACTTCCATGAAATGACAACACAAGAATGGCTGACCTACTTAGAGAACAGGCGGTTTTAAACAATATGAAACCATGCATTTGAGTTTAAAATTGCACGATAATAAATCCTTTTAGATGTATTAATGGAAATAGATCACCCATTTAGCAAAAAAGGGTGACTACTTGGTAACATGTTTTATTCTGGTTAAAAATCCTATTTGTGAACAATTTATTCTGATCAAGAGGGCTGCAAAGTGCCCGTGTTATTTCTTTTGTTCTTTTTTCGTGACTTCTCCTTCACACTGACTTTTTAGCATTTTTCACCAGTGCTTAGCAGCTCAATTGTAAGAAAAAGCAAATTGAAACAATCTATTCAGTTCCATTAATTTGGGGGTAAGAGGAAAAGACATATAGTAAGTAAAAGTTGGAAGAATTAGAAGAAAATTTGTAAATCATCATTTTCAGTCACACCTTTATTTTGAGCTGGCCGTATCATGTGTAATTCCTAAGTATGTCTAATTTAAATGTACATATATCATTTTATCTTTTTTCATTTATTATTTTGTAAAAAGCTGTTAACAGTAGGCCTAAAGGCCATACTTAAGCTATCACCCTAAATACATATATATATATATATATATATATATATATATATATATAGAAACTCATTTGAGACTTTTACAAATAACATCAGTCTATTTCGTATGGCACATATCAACCATACATTTCACTTTTAACCCATCACATAACCCATCCTGCAGTTATTCATGGTTGCGTTTAGAGGAGGTTATTTTCCCCCTGACAAAAATGGTCCATTTTTCCCTGTTTAGCAAAATCTGGAACACAGATCATTATAATGCTTTTGGCAGCTAATTTGAACATCAGTGACTCAACTTTGAGTAGAATCTTTTTTTCTGCCCTAAAGAATCTCCGAGTTTTCAGACTCCAGTAATTGAAAAATCCCCAAACACTCTCTCACAGAGGAGATACACATTACTGCAGGAACAGTCTACAAATTGTGAAGTATTCAATTTACATCCCCAGCACCTCAGGGCAGTTCTGAAGAATTTATATCTTTAGGAACCTTTGAACTAACAAAAGATAACATTTCACAGTAAAGTCTACTTGCATAAAAGTTTTTAACTCCCTTCTTTCCTTTTTACAAAGGAACTTCTTCCTTCCATTTGCAGTTCTGCCTAGGAAGAGTTTATATTCGTAAGATGCAACCATAAAAATAAAAAGATTGGACAGAAAGTGAAAGAAAGAAAAAAATAATAAAAAGTATAGGAACATCTTTTTAGTCAAAAGATGTTGCCTGAATTCATTAATCGTTCCTGAGCCTGTGTCATAGTTATCACAACGCTTAATTTTAAAATAACAAGACAGAAGAATTTTATTTTTATGATTGCACTTCAGATCTGAGGAAAAAAACAATAAAGGGGAGGATTTTATTGGATTCTTATTGCTTTTATAGGCAATAAGTCAAAACAACCCCTTGTCAAAACATTCAGATTAACAAATAGAATACAAACTCTTCTCCTGTTAATTACCACGTTCACTTCCACAGCCAACGTACCTTAAGATGATTCATTTAATTTTAAAAATATGGCTGTATAGGATTTGGTTCTACTTAGTTCTGGCTTTTGTAAATGAAGAAGTAAGAAATTTGTAACAAATTAAATTGGAGCTATATTTTCTAGGTAGGAAATGATCTTTCTTTGCCTCTTCCTCTGGCTTCTTGATCAAAGATGATTTCTGGCAGAGTAATTACTAATGTTCTGACATCTGTGGCTGAGGCCAATTTTAGCGTTTGGATTGAAAATAGAAGAAGCCCAGGAAAACTCTATAAGACCCTTTCTCAATTCTTTAGCATATTCATTACCAGTAGTGTGGTGACAATAATGAAACATTTTAAATGTAATCATTTGGTAAGCTTTGGGTTTTTTTTTTAAGGTTAAAAATTTGATCAATGTTTCTACTAATTAATAACCTAGGAAACAACAATCTCATGAAACTGGTTTATTCAGCCCAGAAAATTAGGCAATTTGTCATGACTGATTTGCTCACATTTCCCCCTGCAAATAAGTGAGATGGAAACTTTAAAACCAATAAGATAATGCACTTTACAAATTCAGCTGAGAGAGATGGGTAAACTAAGATGCCACTGGCATCAGTTATGAAAAATCTGTCGTGTTTCCAATTATTTGAGCAGATTTTTGTATCCCAATTTGCTGCCAGCCTGGCTGTATCTAGCCCCCTCCTCCTGTTTTCTCAAACCAAATCATCAGGTCTTAAATCAGAACAAGCTCATCATATCATACTATGAAAGGCCATCAGGGGATAAAGGACACCAGATGTTATATGAGTTTTCTTTTAGGCTTTCATTTCAGCCTTCCTGCATTCCCCATGCTGCTTTTTACTTGTCAGAAACTAAAATGTGCTTTGATAGATAACAACCCCATTTTCTTCACTGGCTGAGCTTAGAGAATACCATTAAGTATTGATATCTAGGGTGCTTAACTAGGGAATGCAATCACAGCAGTCCCAAAATTGGGGTTCTGTTGCATTATTTTACATGCCAAGATTTTTGAAAGAATTCAAATTAATTTTGTTTTCCTGAGGAAAAAAATTATAGTTGTAGCTGAGAGAGATGGAAAGAAAGAGAACCAAGGCAGGCCCTTGGCTGTCTCTCTGCTTCTTCCTACAGATCTTAGCACACATGCAGGAATTAAAATAACCCTGGGAATCTGTACAGAGGTGAATTTTTGAAATGGAACTATGGCCCCAGCCTGCTGAACAAATTATTACACTGCTCTGTACTGAGAGAGCTTAGCATTTATAAACCTTTGGTTTTATTAACAAAGAAAGACAAAAACAAAAGAGCTTTTCCATAATCTATAGGGTCTCAAAGGCAGCCTCGTGGTGTTTGCTGATGATAACAGTTTATTGAACCAGGGCAGATTGGAGCGTTTTGAGTCACCTGTGCGGGGGAGGGGCTCAAGGTCAGCTACTGATGATTGACTGGTTACAAGAATATAGCCGCATTGTGTAATTTGATGCCAGAGACTAGTTAATTCTTCCCGAGCTTCCAAAAGAACTCTTTTTTAAAAAAGACTGCAGTATATGTGCTGCGGAGGGATTGTGCACACATCCTGCTCCTGGCCAGACAGCTACAAGTTACAATGAATGAGAAGAGGTGTTTACTGCAGTGGCTGTAGGTTGGTTGTCTAGGCAGAGGCAGACTTTTAATCATGTTTTATAGAAAATATCACTATCTTCACCTAGAGGTGGTGCCTCCCACTCCCCCAGCGCATATTTGGCAACATCTGGAATCATATGTGTTTCCTGGGGTCATTTTTGACTGTCACAATTGGAGGATCAAGGGGGAGTGGTATCTTTCTGTCATCTAGTAGAGGCCAGGGATGCCGCTAAGCACCCAATAAAACACAGGCCAGCCTTCCACAAAATTCATTCAGTGTCAGATGTAAGCAGTGGCAGAATTCAGAAACCCTGATGGAAAAGATGAAAACAGGCAAATGAGCACTGTCGTCAAATGCTGGGACAATGGGAGTGGGGAGGAAGTGCCAGAATCAGTGGAAAGGGAGCTCAGGCTTGAGTATGCTCACGTGTTTCATGAAGATGAAAGAAGATTGCACCTAAAGACACTTTAGGGGCTCATCTACCCCACCTCTGTGTCCCATGTCCAGAAATTATGATAAAAATTATGTAGTAATATTAAGCTGTATGATTAAAAAGGCACCCTGCTGCTTGGATTAAGCCCCACAATGGCCTGTGACCCAGATACCATCATAGGGCACAGGTGGCTACAACATAAATGTTCATTTAATGAACAAAAGAATAATTGATGTTTAATTGAATGAATAAACAAATGAGCTAACTATTTCTGGATGTCACACTTGGAGAGGTTTACTGACTTTTCCCTAGTCAGCGAGCCCAGCAGGAGTGGTTTAGCAACTCATATAGTAAAAGATTTTTAGGGGGCAGATGTAGTCAGAGCTTCTGATAGGCACAGAAGCAACCAGCTCACCCATCTTGTCTTGACTCCATTAAATTAATTCTCCACAATGCTGTCAGAGCACTGTCTCTACAATATACATCTCATCACGCCATACCTCTGCCTAAAAATGCTCATCACAGCTCTATGCCAAAATTCAGTTATTTCGTATCCTCTTTCAAGTTTTGCTACTTTCCATCACCTGTTTTAAGTTCTGATAATTTCCTGCCCACACATGTTGTTTCATCTGAACATATCTTTCCCAATATTATTCTGTTGGCCTTCAATGATGAAAACCACCATTTCTTCTTCTGAAATCCCACTTATGTTTCCATAAGGTATCATCTCTTTCGTCCATAGAGCATCCACGGAAACCTTTGTCTAAACCAAAATTTCTTTTCCTCATCTATTGTAGCATCCTGGACCTTCATTAAGTTGATAGTATTATGGTGATTGGTCCAATTCACTGAAGTTAGGTTCTGAGGAAGGAGAAAAGCAAATGAAATTTTGAGCCCAGCCTCACTTCAGATACAGAGACTTTGCTCTTACCTATTTTAAAATTGATCACCAAAGTGAAGATTTCACTTAAAGAAAGTTCTCCACGGCAACATCAACAAGAATAACAAAAATCACTGAAAACCATTGTCATCAAATATTGAAATTATCTGCCTGTGGCCTTGGTATAAAGTCTTTGATGCCAAGCAACAAACATAAGGCTTAGAAACAAAAGGTAGTTGTTAAGCTGAGTAGATGTCAAGCACAATAAACATTGAACAAATGGTAGAAAATGGCCATAATATATTTTTCATGATAAATATTCAGAACTTTATGTTTTTATATTTGGTGCATTTTCACTATCTAATGCTCACGTATGTATATGTGTGTGTTAACCTTTAATGTAAATGTAAATATTATTATAAGTATACATGTATTTATACTGATATGTACACATAAAAAGCCTGACTATATTTATATGTGTACATGTATTTACACTGATATGTACACATATAAACCCTGACAATTAAGTTCGTGAACTCATCCTACAAAAAGTGCTACCTATCTCATTGCTGAATATCATTATGATCATCTTTGATGTACTCCCCTTAGGAAGCTATGAACCAAAACCAGTGTCTCTTCCACCCTTCAAAGCAATTTTGGAACTCTTTTTCTGGAACGACCATCAGAACTGTCATCATACGGCACACAGAAACATGCAACAATAATGAACACCACTCCATAAAACACTGCCACTGCCACAGGTCAATATAAACACAGCTTTGAGACACTGATATACCAAGGTTACAAAACCTTACTGAATTGTCAGTATAGTACCGCTAACATAAGAACATGGTGGCATGTTCATGAACTTGTTAGACCTTGTACAATATCAACTCTGATAGTCATTTCAGAAAAAAAGTTTCAAAATTATTTTTAAGGGTAGACAGGGTGCTAGCCTTGGTGCATTGCTTCCCAATGGAAATACTTCAAAGGTGACCTTAGTGATAGTCAGCAATGGGGTATGTAGCACTTTTTCTAGGACGAATTCACAAACTTAATTGTCGGACCTTGTAATCTGCCTATAAAAACTTCTTTATCTGAAATTATAAAAACCTGGATACTGTATCTTCAAATCTTATCGTCCCTGTTTGCATCTAGTTAAGGAATTTCATAATTTACTTATAAAGCCTCATTCTGAAAAGTGGTTTGCAAGTATTGTTGCACATGAGAATTCAGCGTAATTATCTATTGTCATCAGAATAGACGTGAAGGGTTATAAGAAGTTTTTTCTGTCACAAAGCCCATGCTGATTCCATATCACATGGGGATCAATCTGCACATCAGTCATAGTCAGGAGAGAGATTTATTGATTATACAACCAAAGCCGCTCTAAATATGCAAGTGTCACCACTAGAAATGAAGATGATAGCTTGAAGGCAACCTGGGACCATCCTTCATGCAGTTTGAGTGGATTTTCATAAAGGGAATCTGAGACTACAGCTGGTTACTACATGGCTAACTAGGCTCAGATTATGAAAGTCTGACAAGCAATTTATACGTTAAATCATAAATATACGAAATCCAAGATTCTGTGTTTCAGAAAACAAAAATGCATGATGATCTAAGCAAGAGCTACTGGATGAGAATTTCTGAGGCATCAGAACTCATCATCCTAAAATAGAATTCAGGGAAAAATTAAATGGATTTTTAAAAATCAGTTAACATAATGTATTACTTATTAAATTCTTTCATGGAGCAAATAGAAGACTAATTTCTCTGGAGCCATTCATGCCCCCAAAAGTTATAATTAAAGACACAAATTGAATGATTTTAATAATGATGAACGTTCACCTTTTTAGTGCTTAGGTATGGTAATATGATAGTCGCAGAAGGCCTCCATCTTCCACTTTCATTTCACTTTCTCCCCTGGGATTTATAACGGCCCTTTTTCTCATTTATTTATTTATGGACATTCAAGTATCAGGAGTGGCTATTTTTAAAAGATAGAATTAGTCTCAACTACTCAGAAAAGCATAGCAGGGTTTTGAGACTACAGGATTTCTGTATTTCCCAATGTGCACATCTATGGGTGTTTACTTCTTCATATCTTTCCAGTTGTACAGGGTCCTGCCAAGAGCAAGGATTTGCACGTATCCTGGCACACTGCCTTTGTTGTTTTCTTTTTCACAGAACACAATTAGTGATCATGGATGCCTATGGCAGTCATAATGAAAAAGTGAAATAAAAAATATTCTTAGAAGTTGGAGGCAAAACAATTTTAAAACTTGCTGGAAAATAAGCAAACTTTGCCAGCTGGTTGGTCAGAATATTTTTTGTTTTCGTATCCTTTGGGAAAATCCTTTTATGGTTTTAGCTACAGACACATCCCTGGTGTGCAAGATAGAGGCAGTTCATAAAACACACAGCATTTTGAGCCAGAAAATAGAGCAACCTATTGTTTTTTTGTCTGTGACTGTCACACGCCAGTCTCCAATAGAATGTCATATGGCAGCAGCAATACTTGGTTGGTCTAGGTTTGTATGACAGCTGTTACCTAAAAGACAAAAAGATTTTGTGTTTTCGCAGTGACAGTATCTTCAGAACAGATTTATGAAACAAGGTAGTAAAACAAAGAAGTACAGTAGTGAAACACAGTAAGAGAATTCTACCTCATTTTTTCCCTTTCTCTTCAATCTCTCTCTCTTTCTTGAAGAAACTGTCAATTCTCCCAATGCTGTTACAAAACAATTTGAGTCCTAGTATCCACTATATAATGAATCTCCCCATCACTGAATGCCAAATTAGATGACTGTTTCCAGAATGCCTTCTCTCTACTACAGTGAGTGCATTTGACACTTGATCGGGATAATTTCCCCAAAGAATGGGCTAGATGCCCAGTTCCAAAGGCCAACATGGATCTAATTCTAGGTAGTCCATACACGCAATTTAGCTAGTCTTTAGCCATGAAAAATAAAATAAGTTTTGCTGTGCTGATATCACAATGATTAAAATATAATAAGCTAATGAGATTGCAATAGCTGATTGTGAACAAGACCAATTGTGTTAATTGGAAGCTTCTGAATGGCAATTTTAGCTGCTGCTGAGTTTTGAAATATAATCAGTTTTACTAATTTTATCTGATTTCTTAATGAAGCTTGCCCTGAGCAATTGTTCTATATGTTCTTTAGCAAACAGTGTGTGTCATAACTGCTGACATTAATCTTGATTACTTTAGTTAAAATAAATAGTTATACTTGGGTGGCTTTCAGAAAATATATCACAGTAGACGTAATGCTGGAAAGCAAAAGATTTTCTGTTTTTTTGGGGGGAGGTTGTTGTTGTTGTATGACTACATTTTATTTCTTTCGTTGTAACCATGGTAATTCTCTCTTTGGTGTTACCAGATCTTTCTCAGAGTCTTATTGCCTGAATCAAGAAGAGCTACTGTCTGTTGTTTTATAACTTTCCCCAGCAGTAACAAATAAAGGTAAGATTTGGACCAAGGAGAGGGTAATTGATATCAAATGTATCCTGTATATCAGACTGAGAGATAATTAAAAGTAAAAAGAAAGGGCAAATATGTTGTTGAAATGTTTAAGGAGAGTTCCCATCCACAGGCTTTTGTGTTGACTGCACACATGATACCATCAATACCAACCACCAACATTAATGGGTGAGGCTGCAAGAGAGTGAGCACTCAAGTTATTTGTTTTCACAGTGGATTAATATACATTGGATGGCTCCTCCAAGCTTTTTAAGTGCATTGGGAGACTGCCATGCAATTCAGTGTGTTATAAAAGACTGGAAACGTTAAAGGGAAATAACATTTGGGGAAACCAAAAATGTCATTTACACAAACTAAAGGAACATCTTTCAGGCTATTGGATTTTTTTTATTCACAATCTTTCAACATCTGCATTTAGGATTGTATATTTAGATTATTTAAATGGATTTTTACAGGAACAAGTGAGGGTAAAAGCTTTTAGAATCCCACTGGACATCTAAATGAGATAATATATATTAAAACATCATGAAACAGAGTTTTTAAAATTAAGTGGTTACACAAGCAAAGGTGTTGTACTACTCCCCTCGTCCACATGAACACTTAAAAACTTTTTTATTAAATTATGATGCTCTGTGCAGGTAGATACATAAACTGTACAAATCTTTTTTTCCTTCCTTTCTTTTTTTTTTTTTTTTTTTTTATAATTAGCACTATATGCTTTTATTTTTTCTTTCTCTTGCCCACACCCCATTCCTCCTTCTCTGTCTGGTATCTCCTTCCCCCATGCTCCACCATGTCATTAATTGTCATTAATTATGCTCATATCAAAATTGAATACATAGGATTCATACTTCTCCATTCCTGTGATGCTTCACTAAGAATAATGTGTTCCACCTCCTTCCAGGTTAGTACAAATGCTGCAAAATCTCCATTTTTTTTTTTTTTTTTTTTTTTTTGATGGCTGAATAATTTTTTTTTTTTTATTGATTTGTAAGTTTTATTTTATGTATTCTGAATATAAGATACACAATGTGAATATATTCCCTCACCCCACTGAGTTATCTCTTAATGCATCCTCAGAATAAACTGAAGTTCTCGACTTTAATATAATTTTTTTTTTCCCAAGTTTCACTGATTGCATTTATTAGGTAAAGTCCCTCTTGCAAATCTTAAGGGCACACAATTCAATGCATTTGCACATATGTATATATCGATATAATTACTACCGACACTGAGATGTACTCTGGACTCATTTTATAATTATTTTACTAAGTTGGTGTTAATTTTTGTCTGCATATCTATGCTTATAAAATAAATTAATAAATGATACCATTTTTTGTGTGGTCCTTAGCTACCCTTAATTTTGAGGCTCTGCTCAGCTCATACATCAGGGGGTTTTAACATCTTCTTTTCCTTCTCTTTGGAGCAGTGTGCCTAAGTTATAGATTATCTCTTTCTTGAAAGTTTGATAAATACTGTCCTGGATATCATCTGGGCCCACCTAGTCTGCTGTTCTATATTTTCATTTATAGTTATTTATTTTACTATAAAATTGTCAATTTCTTCTAACTTTCAAATTACCAGTATAAATTTATAATTCAAAGAATTTTCATGTTTATTTACTTGTATAAAAATTTCTGTTATATATAATTTAAAATTTTCAGAAAATTTACAAGAATCGGATAAGGAATGCTTATGTACTTTTCTCCAGTCACTATTTTCATGCACCATTTATTTGCATTTTGCCTTACCATTTGCATTACCATCCTCTCTCCATCTCTCTAATCTTTCTAGGTTAGTGGTTCTCAACCTGTGAGTCATGACCCCTTTGGACTGTATTAAAGGTTTGCAGTATTAAGAAGGTTGAGAACCACTGCTCAAGATAAAAACATAAATAGATAGGTAGGCAGATAGATAGTTTTACTCATCCAATTGAAAGTAAGTTAAGGATATCACACCCCTTTATCCCTAAATTTTAGTCACATTTCATGAGAACAAAGAATACTCTCTATCATTACCAAAACATAGTTATCAATATTAGGAAATTTAACAATCATAAAACAATATTGTTTAATTTACAATCTGTATTCAAATTTTACCAATGATCCAAATAATGTCCTTTATAGCTTCTTGGGTTTTTTGACTAGTTTAAGATCAAGGTCACAATTATGCATTTAGTTTAGCAATGTGTCTTTAATCAACTTTAATCTGAAGTAGTTCCTGTCTTTGTGTTTCTTGTTTATTTTTGTAGAATGCAGCTCATTTTGGGTTTGTCTAATGTTTCCTCATAATTCAATTCAGATTATGTTTTCTTAGTAGAAATCTTGCAAAAAGGAACTTCTCAGTTTATTTTATTAATATTGGAAAGTACATGTGTAAGCCCAAATATTAGTGATACAATACTGGAGACTGGATTCATATGGGTCCACTAGTTCTTTATTTTGTAGAATTAATAGTCCCTCTGTGATTAATAAGTAAGATAACTGAGATATGTTGTAAGGTTATGTAAGCATCTTGTTTCTTATTAAGTTTTCACTGTAAGTTTTATTTTTATTAATAATTTTATAACCACCATTGTATATTTATTAGTGAAAATTCTACTGGGGTAAGATATTTTCCTTTTCTATTGATTATTTACTCATATTCCTATGGGTTTATAAGGTTTTTATACAGTAATGATGCATTTATATTATAATTTATTTTGATGTTCAAATAAAACTAGTCATAACAGGTTTGACTAGTTGAGACTTTTGAAAGCTATAGTGGAAGTGAATTCATCTCAGCCTACACAAATTAGCAGTAAGATCTGATATTACTATTCCAACATAAGACCATTTGAAACAAATCAGCAAGGTAAAGAAGCTGGATTGTATGCTTTCAATGCATTCCCTCAAAATTCATAAGGCACAAATTTAAGCCCTTATACAACGGTGTTGAGAAGTGGAGCCTTTTGAGAAATGTTTGGACCATGACCCTCATGCACTCATGAGTGCTATTTTCAAAGAGCTTGGTCATTTTTGCCCTTTCATCGCCTCTCCCACATGAGCACACAGCTTTCGTCTTACCTGGAGATGGCGGAGACTGACAGGTTGTCTCAGAAGGCAAGGAATCTGCCAGTGCCTTGACCTTCTGCCAGAGGATTGGACTTCCCAGTCTCTACAACTGTGAGAAATAAATTTCTGGTCTTTATAAATTACCCAGTCTGTGGCATTCTGTTGCAACAGCACAAATAGACTAAGACAGGCCTCTTTCATGCTGGTTTCTTTGTCCTTTGATCATTCTCTGTAGCACAGTTCTTTGAGCACTGTTTTTCTGGGGAAAAAATAAGTGTGATTCTTCTCTTACATGTATTCTTCCCAAAATTTCTTAAAAAAAAATAAACCTTTGAAGTTTCATGTACAGTTGTCACTACTAATAGGAGAGGAATGAATATGTACTACGATTTTTATAATAATAGAAAAGTATTAATCTCTGAATTCTTTCTTTTCTCATAGACTTAGTTTTCATCGTCAGAAACTACAATCCCTGAATGACCACAATCTTCAAAATCACAGGAAACATGTCTTTTATATTTACCAATATATACCTCCAACTAGCAAAGCAAAGAAATGTGTATGAAATAAATGAATGAGCATCCATAGAAGAAGAAAAAGTGAGAAACAGTGGACTCCATTATTGTCCTAACCATTCCTCTATTCTGGTAAAGGCCTTCTATCTCCTTGTCAAAGAATTTTTCATTAACTTCAGTAATCTTGTGTCTGAACATATTTTCTCTGTTGGATGTTATATTTGGAAAGGTTTGTCTAAAAAATAACTGACTTATGCAATGATCTCAAGAAGTTTACCCAACTATCACAAGTTTATAGCTTAAAATGGATCTTCCACAATACCACCAATTCAAATGTCAATGTCTCCACTTACTGTGAGAATTAAGAGTATGTCAGAAATTCATTTTTAAAGAGTATTGGAAGGAGATAACAGGAAAGTAATAGATATTGTACCTGCAGTAGCTAGGTGCATGTTGTTTCCCTCCTTTGATTTAGGGATTTATCATGACAAATTGGAGTATGAAATGTCATCGATAAGTTTGATATTTTTCAACTGTATTATCTCATTTCCATTTGATCAGTGCACATGTTTGCCTTTCCTTTTTAGTCTCCCCTCCAGTCTTTGTTTCTAAAATTTCCTCCAATAGAAGAATTCGTAGCTCATGGAGCCCTTAAACTTTGCAGAGGGATCTTAAAAAGTAAAGAAAGGTAGAAAAAATTTTCATAAGTTAGTGGGCAGAAAATTCACACTAGTTTTCCACTCTTTCTGAAATACTCTATTGCTTTCTATCTCTCCTCCCACCTCTAGCTGTGCACTGTCCTTAGACTCTGTGAAGACTCAGTGCAATCCCCATCAGCCCACTCAGCTGCCCTTAGTGTTCCACCATCAGAACTCAGAGGGTAAAGAACAGCCAATCATTTCTTCCCTTCTTTATTTATTTGCATGTTTGAAGATCACTGACTCTATATTCAGGCTGACCCCAAAATATAGCTACATAGGGAAATCATCTGTACTATGTTCTCCTCTAAAACATGAATCAAATAAAATGTTATATTGAAGGTGAAGTTGTTTTCCTTTCCACAAAATGCCAGGAGTTTAATGAGAACTCACAAATCTCCTTAGCATTTCTAAAATAGGAGTAATACAATATTATGGCTCTTATTTCAGTTGGTGGGAAAACAGTATAAGTAGCTCCTTGTGATGAGAGGGTGTCAGATTTCAGATGTCAACATGCATTTTAAAATTCACCTATCTGTTTAGGAGTCATTACAATGATGGAAAAGACAGTTTTTCTATTTTCCAACAAAGAAAAAAAATTGTTCAAAAGGTATCAGAGACCTGATCAATTATTTATTTAAGTAAAATTATCATCTGGGGATAATGCATTGTTCAGTTGCATTTTGTAAGATCTGTTCACATATCCTTTTATTCTGGTAATTATACCTAAATATGAACTGTTCTTATTTATATAGTAACATTTGTCTAATAACTATAATAAACCAATATAAATTATATTTCTGCATTTTGAGTTTGAATTATTAATCAGAATAAGGAGATAATAAGTTCTACCTCTTGATATTTTTCATCTTGTATAGAAAGTCATGTATTTCTGAGTTTAGCCTCCTGAAATATGCTTCATGTTTGTGCTTATACACACATGCATTTTCCTTGAATATGTCGTATATAGATTTATCTGTATTTATATATAAATGCACACTATATGCAAAGACCAAAATATTTTTCTCAATGAGAGTAACAGGCTTTGTCAATTCAATGTTAACAATGTATCTAAGGGAAAAAAAAAATCTAGAGTTGGCTCAAGGATGAGTCGGCTGCTGCATTATTGCCACACTCAGCATCAGTCATGAAAGACAGAGGTAGGAAAATGATACACAGAAGGCTAGCTTCACAGAGTGCATTTTGGCATCTGTCTTGCATGGAAGGGCAGCTGACCTATTATAAGTATATGGACTCATCAGACATTGCCAGTGATTTTATTGCTTAGTTAAAGACCTGTAAGTATGGATATTATGTGATTTAAGATAAGAGGGTCTAGAAGTTAGGAGAATGTGGATGAACCGATTTGCATAAACTAATAGTGTGGTTGACTTTCACCAGTGGACAGTGACCAAGAAAGAGGCACTAAACTACAGGTAGACAGAACAGCTCAGCCAGTTGGCAGCAGTCATCCTCTGTCACTGTCTGTCTCAGTGCTGGGCCTTTGGGTGCATGAACAGAGCAACTGTGATGGCAGACATGGAAGCCATACACAAATCCAAGAGCATCGTCTCCCATTCATCAAAGCCGATCTTGTTGCTGCTTCTGAAAGCCCAACTTTCTACTGAACCCCCACTATGGCATTGAACCTCCTGGAGATTAATTAGCCACTTGGTTATGAGTGGTTAATTCGACCCTTCCCTCCCTAAAAGGAGAAGCAATTTATCTTGACTGAAATTGTTGCATATGCCGATATGAGTTTGGCTTTCCTGCCTGCAAAAATCCAGCCAGTACCTCCTCCCCCATCTTAGGGCTTTCAGAGTATTTGGTCCACTGACATGCCACACCCTGTGCAACATAACATCAGACTGATGGTCACACTTCAGCAGAGTGGATGCAGCAATGGGTACAAAACCATGGGATCTACTTTTTTCTCACATGCCTCCCCTCCTAGAAGCTACTTAATGGTGTGGCTTTTATAGCTAGAAAGTATAGGTGTCATCCTCCAGATGCAGTACGCTTTTCAACTCAAAAACCATGACACAGTATTATGTCCCAATTTGTTAAAAGTCCAAAATAAAGGATGGAAGCAGAGTGGCTTCACTTCCATCAGCCCACTTAGGCAGTTGGTGCTTTTTTCCCCCACAGTCTTGGGCTCTGTCAGTTTAAAAGTCTTGGTTTTTGGACAAGAAATGTTCCTGCTAGGGGACACAGCAAGAATCTTATATTTTATGACCTTAAACTATGATTGTCACCCACTCACCTCAGAATCTTCTGGCCAGCAGCTCAGGAGGCAAGGCCAAGAGTCTTCACCCCCACAGGGAAGATTTACCCTTATTATCAGGACAAAGTAGATCTGCTTCTTCAAGAACGTGGCAAGGAAGAATATGTTGGTGTTGGTCCCCAAATAATACACTGACTCTTTATACATCCTTGCTCAGTTTCAACAGGAAATGCATGTGTACCAGCCACAGCTCAAACACATGATGATTAGTGGCTCAGAACCCACAGGGGTGTGAGTAAACTCAGTGGGTATCTCCATTAGCACAAGTCCTGTCCAAAAGTGGGAGGTCTCTAAAACAGGAAGCAGAGAGGGGGAAGAGGAGGAGGGAGGCTGTCAGGATTTTTCTTGATGTGGGATTAGGTTGTGTCAGTAAGTTTAAGGTGGAGAGTGCAAGGCTAAGGGTGTTGGTGGAGGGGAGGAGAAAGGCCTTGATGTTTAAAGTCTTATTTCTGAAGGTCACTATCATATGACAAAGGCTTTGCCACAGTTCATCTTCCTCCCTGTGTACTTTCCATTTGCCTTCCTGGGATAACAGATTTTATTTAGGAAGTGAAAGTTTAGAGCTCTTCCAAGAGAATTGGAAGTGGGTCCTTCTCAGGAAGGAGAAAAGGAAGAAGATCTTCAACAGAGTTATTTGCATGCAGACAGGGTGGAGATAAGCTGAAGCCAGCTTTCCACAGAGGCTCCCATACAGAAGGAGAGTCAAAGGACAGAAATTTAGCAAGTAACCTGGTGGATTAGAGCTGCACCAAGAGAAAAAGTTGAAGAACACACATCAACACCACTGAGGTGAACTGCAACCCAAAGGATACAAATGAAAGGTACAAAATCCATCACCAAGTGGATGGGAGTCCCCTCCCCCATGAGAACAGCTTGGAGTGCCCCACAAACAAATGAGCGGAGTTCAAAGGTCCTCCCACTACACTCCACAGGAGAGACCCTCTAAAAACTGGACCTACCTCTCCTACTAGGGTACCATGGCGTTTTCCTGCCAGGCATAAAACTGTATAGAACTGTATATATTCTCTACCTGCAATTCTGAGCTCCCAGCACTCCCCTCCACTCTCACTATGAGTTCTGGAGGCCTGTCCCTCAGGAGTCCAGATTCTTGGGTGATTTCTCGAGGGATGTGGACAGGGCCTAGACTGCAGCTAGTCAGAGCTAATTCTGTGGCATGGGAGTGAGGAGAGGATGGTCGGCTAAGAGGGAACCACACTGGAACAGTGGTGTTCCAAGGTGCAAAAGCTCCAGGGGAAAAATCAAATGGTATAAAACAATCATGGGGCTGAACCAGTGGAAAAACTCTGGTAACATGAAGAATAAGAATAGATCAACCACCCCACCCCACCCCAGGAAAGATATGGCAAATGTAACTGAAGACCCAATTCATAAACAGCTGGCCAAGATGTCAGAAATTGAATTCAGAATTTGGATTGCAAACAAGATTAATAAAATGGAGGAAAATGTGGAATTAGAAATTCAAGGAGCAATTCAAAAGTCAGAATTAGAAATTCGAGGAGAAATTCAAAAGTTGTCTCAATAATTTAACTAATTTAAAGACAAAACCACCAAATATTTTAATGCACTGAAGCAAGAATTTGCAGCGCTCAAAGATCTGAAAAATATAGTAGAATCCCTCAGTAACAGAGTGGAGCAAACAGAAGAAAGGATTTCTGACATTGAAGACAAAGCCTTTGAACGTTCTCAAACTCTCAAAGAGGAAGTGAAGGAGAAAATTCTGAAAACAGCCAGACGTAAGAAATCCATTACTTACAAAGGGAATAATATTAGAATGACTGCAGATCTCTTTGCTGAAACTTTTCAAGCCAGAAGAGGTTGGTCATCGACTTTTAATCTCCTATAAAGCAAAATAACTTTCAACCCTGGATCCTGTATCCAGATAAACTGAGTTTCATTTATGATGATGAATTAATGAGATTCATATGTTGAAGAAATTTGTCATAACCAAACCAGCTCTTCAGGATTTTCTCAGACCTATCCTCTATAATGACCAACCCAATCCTCTACCACAAAAGTAAACTCACTCAGAAACTTTTGATCAAACTCCAACTTACACAGTGGCAAAAGGATTAAAAATGTCCACTGGACTTTAGAAAAACTCAACACCAAAATTTTACCAGACTTATCAATATTCTTCATTAATGTAATAGGCTTAAACTGTCCTCTAAAGAGGCACAGGTTAGCTGACTGGATACAAAAACTCAGGCCAGATATTTGCTGCAAAAAAGAGTCACATCTTACCTTAAAAGATGATTATAGAGTCAGGGTGAAAGGATAGTCATCCATATTTCAGGCAAATAGTACTCAGAAAAAAAGCAGGTGTTGCAATTCTATTTGCAGATACAATAGGCTTTAATGAAACAAAAGCAGGAAAGGATAAGAATGGTCACTTCATATTTGTTAAGGGTAACACTCAATATGATGAGATTTCAATTATTAATATCTAATTATTAATATCTGCACCCAACCAGAATACACCTCAATTTATAAGAGAAACTCTAACAAACATAAGCAACTTGATTTCCTCCAGCTCCATTATAGTTGGAGATTTCAACACTACTTTGGTAGTGTTGGATCAATCCTCCAATAAGAAGCTGAGCAAAGAAATCTTAGATTTAAACCTAACCATCCAACATTTGGATTTAGCAAACATCTACAGACCACTTCATCCCAACAAAAACTGAATACACATACTTCTCATCAGCACACAGAACATACTCCAAAATCGATCACATCTGAGGTCACAAGTCTAATCTCAGTAAATTTAAAGGAATAGAAATTATTTCTTGCATCTTCTCAGACCACCATGGAATAAAAGTTGAACTCAGTAACAACAGAAATCTGCATACTCATACAAAAACATGGAAGTTAAATAACCTTATGCTGAATGATAGCTGGGTCATAGATGAGATTAAGAAGGAAATTGCCAAATTTTTGGAACAAAATGACAATAAGACATGAATTTTCAGAACCTCTGGGATACTGCAAAGGCAGTCCTAAAAGGGAAATTTATAGCACTGCAAGCCTTCCTCAAGAGAACAGAAAGAGAGGAAGTTATCAACTTAATGGGACATCTCAAGCAACTAGAAAAGGAAGAACATTCCAACCCTACCCAAGTAGAAGAAAAGAAATAATCAAATGAGAGCAGAATTAAATGAAATTAAAAACAAAAGAAGTATACAACAGATCAATAAATCAAAAAGTTGTGTTTTTGAAAAGGTCAATAAAGTAGATAAACCCTTGACTAAACTAATCAGGTTAAAAGAGTAAAATCTCTAATCTCATCAATCAGAAATGACAAAGACAAAATAACAACAGACTCCTCAGAAATTTGAAAAATCCTTAATGAATATTACAAGAAACTTTATTCTCAGAAATATGAAAATCTGAAGGAAATTAACCAATACTTGAAAGCATGTCATCCTCCAAGACTTAACCAGAATCAAGTGGAAATGTTCAACAGGCCCATATCGAGTTCTGAAATAACATTAACCATACAAAACCTCCCTAAAAAGAAAAGCCCAGGACCAGATGGCTTCATGTCAGAATTCTACCAACCCTTTAAAGAGGAATTAGTACCTATATTGCTCAACTTGTTCCAAAATGTAGAAAAAGAAGGAAGACTACCCAACACGTGCTATGAAGCAAACATCACTCTGATCCCCGAACCAGGAAAAGACCCAACAACAAAAGAAAATTATAGACCAATATCACTATTGAATATAGATGCAAAAATATTCAACAATATCCTAACAAACAGAATCCAGCAACACATCAAACAAATTATACATCATCACCAACTCGGTTTTATCCCAAGGTCTCAAGGCTGGTTCAATATACGTAACTCTGTAAGTATAATTCAACACATAAACAAATTAAAAACCAAAGACCATATGATTCTCTCAAATGATGCAGAGAAAGCTTTTGATAATATCCAGCATTCGTTCATGATCAGAACACTTAAGAAAACTGGTATAGAAGGAACATTTCTTAAACTGATAGAGGCCATCTACAGCAAACCCACAGCCAATATCGTATTGAATGGAGTTAAATTGAAATCATTTCCACTCAGATCAGGAACCAGACAAGGCTGCCCCTTGTCTCCACTGCTCTTTAACATTATAATGGAAGTTTTAGCCACCACAATTAGGGAAGAAAAGGCTATTAAGGGTATCCATATAGGGTCAGAAGAGATCAAACTTTTGCTCTTCGCAGATGATATGATTGTATATCTGGAAAACACCAGGGGTTCTACTAAAAAGCTCTTAGATGTGATAAAGGAATACAGCAGTGTCTCAGGTTACAAAATCAACATGTATAAATCAGTAGCCTTTATATATACCAACAACAATCAAGCTGAAAAAAAGTTAAGGACTCAATTCCATTCATAGTAGTGCCAAAGAAGATGAAATATTTGGGAGTTTATCTAGCAAAAAACGTGAAAGATCTATATAAAAAGAACTATGAAACTCTAAGTAAAGAAATAGCTGAAAATGTTAACAAATGGAAAAGCATATAATGCTCATGGCTGGGAAGAATCAATATTGTTAAAATGTCCATACTACCCAAAGCAATATACAATTTTAATGTAATCCCTATTAAAGCTCCACTGTCATACTTTAAAGATCTTGAAAAAATAATACTTTGTTTTATATAGAATCAGAAAAAAACTCAAATAGCCAAGACATTACTCAGAAATGCAAACAAAGCAGGAGGAATCACACTACCAGACCTCAGACTATGCTATAAATCGATAGTGATCAAAACAGCATGGTACTGGTACAAAAACAGAGAATTAGATGTCTGAAACAGAATAGAGTACCAAGAGAGGAACCCTGCTACTTACCATTATTTGATCTTTGACAAACCAATTAAAAACATTCAGTGGGGAAAAGATTCCCTATTTAACTAATGGTGCTGGGTGAACTGGCTGGCAACCTGTAGAAGACTGAAACTGGACCCACACCTTTCAACATGAACTAAAATAGACTCTCACTGGATTAAAGATTTAAACTTAAGACATGAAACTATAAAAATACTAGAAGAGAGTGCAGGGAAAACCCTTGAAGAAATTGAACTGGGCAAGTTTTTTATGAGATGGACCCCCCGGGCAATTGAAGCAGCTTAAAAAATACACTATTGGGACTTGATCAAACTAAAAAGCTTCTGCACAGCCAAGAACACAGTAAATAAAGCAAGCGAACAGCCCTCAGAATGGGAGAAGATATTTGCAGGTTATGTCTG
>CAUYPK010047358.1:0-18433 GCA_963574355.1 Loris lydekkerianus | reverse complement strand
GTTTCACTCAGTTTTATGCCTAGCCGTATGGCTGGTCAAAGAGGGCTGGTGCACCCCGTCACAGGGAAGTGCCGCCGTGGTGTGACTTCCCCTTGGCTGCGTGTTCCTCACTCTCGTGCCTTGTAGTCAGCACTGGTCAGTCGCAACTCAGGCTCTGTCCACACCCCTCCCCTCGATAAATCACCCAGGGATCCAAACTCCTGGGGGATAGACCTCCAGACCTCCATGTGAGTGGAGGGGAGTGTTGGACTGCTGGGAAAGATATTCAAAGTTTTATTCAGTTTTATGCCTGGCAGGGGAGCACCATGGCACCCTAGTAGGGGAGGTAGGACCAGTTTTTAGAAGGTCGCTCCAGTGATATGAAGTGGGAGGGCTTTTGATTTCTGCTCTTTTGTTTGTAGGGCTCTTAAGCCGGACTTGTGGGGGAGGGGGGACTCCCGTCCGCTTGGTGATGGATTTTGTACCTTTTGCTTGCGTCCTTGTGGTCTCAGCTCGCCTCAGTGGTGTTGATGTGCGTTCTTCAACCTTCTCTCTTGGTACAGCTTGAATCCTCTAGGTTACTTACTAAATTTCCATCTTTCAACTCTCCTTCTGGACGGGAGCCTCTGTGGAAAGCTGGCTTCAGTCCGCCATCTTGTCTCCTCCCGGGAAAAAAGATTTAAAAAAAAAAGAAAAAAGAGAAAGAAGAGGGGTGAGTAAAAGGAAATATTGACAACAACAACAAAAAAAAGAAAGATACTGAAAGAGATAAACAGGAGTAATATAGGTGTATAGTAGGGTACTATGATCCAACCTTAAAGAGCACCAATCTCTGGGGTTGCTGGGTTGGGTGATTCCCTTGAGGTCAACAGCTCTTTGCCGGCTGGGTCAAACACAATACCCCACCTCTACCAGATAGTGAGGAAAGCCAAAAATACTACAAATCAAACCAAAAACAAACAAGCAAGAATCCTTATGGGGTAACATTGGAGGAAAAAAAAATAATAGGGGCATAAACACTAGCAAAAATGAAATTCTAATTGTTAAAGAAGGCAAAAATAAAAAATTGTATTTAAACTAGGATAGTGAGAAAAAAAATACCAGGGAAAAATGTTAAAATTAAGAAAAAGATTGAACAAACAAAAAAAGAAAAACCCCAAAAAACTCAAAACTGGAGAACCAAATAGTATATACAGTTTGGTGAATATTGTCCGGGCAACCGGTGATCTTCTGAGGTATAAGATGTTAATCACAATGTTGATACAGCTGTACTAGATGGAGACTGGCGGCCTCTGCTGATCTCTCAGATCCCACAGGCTTGGGAGCCCAAAAATGTCCCACTTGAAAGACACTCCAAACTACGATCCTTGGCCAGGCAGAGGCTTTCCAAGGAAAGCACTTATCCCTGGGATCTCTCCTGGTGTGGCTGCCTGCTTATCCAGTGCACCAAGTTCAGATTCCCACTATGTCTCTGAGGGCCAAGGCTGTTAATCTGCCACACTTGGAACTCCGCACTTCCGTGGCATCTCAGTACCCTCCTTTGGGCAGCACAGTCACATGATTGCTTGCCTAAGGTCTCCTGGCTGATCTCCACACTGCAACACAGAAGGGCAGCTCTCCCACAGCAGCTCTGTGGGCAGCCCACAGCTGAACCATATTAGCTCCCTTCTGGCTCAGTGTCTCAGACCAGGGCCCCAGACAGCGCCCAAAGTCATCTGCACACACTGGCCCAAGATCTCCCAAGGCAGTTCAATCGAGTGCCCAAGTCCCAGAAAACCGAAACAGCTCACAGATAAGGCTTTTCCTGCTTGCAGTCTCACTATTGCTATGGGTATAGCTGCAGGCAGCCTCCCATGAACAAACACACCTACCACTTGCCAGTTTTCCACAGCTTCTGTCCTCCACATGGGGTCCAGAAGTCTCTCACTGGCTTCCTGTGTCACCAAAGGGAAGCCTCTGGACAAAGCTCACCAGCCAGAGATGCCTGGAGTGTTTTCTCACCACTCTCACTGCACTCAGCTGCACAGAAGCTGTTACTCGGCTGCCATCTTCATACTAAAGCCCCAGCCAAGAGTTTTTAATTATGAATAGATGTTGGGTTTTGTCAAATAGTTCTTTTGCATTAGTTGATGTGAAAATATGGTCTTTCTTCTTTAGTAAGATATGATGGAGGATATTGACTGATTTTTGAGTACTGAACCAATTTTATTTAACTGCAATAAATCCCACTTCACCAAAATGCTTGATGGGCTCAATTCGCTAATTTTCTCTGGAGATTTTTACATTTGGTTTCTTGAGAGATTGGTATGTAAATTTCTATTTTCCTATTTTTTCCCCTGATTTTGGTATAATGGTAATATTGGTATCATAAAATCAATTGAGAAACATTCCTTCCTCTGAGATTTTCTTTTTATTTTATTTTCTGAGATTTTCTTAAAGAGACTGTAAAATTGGTGTTAATTTTTTTCTTCCTCCTTCTCCTCTTCATAATTCTTCTTAAAATGTATCTCCAGTAAAAATCATTTAGACCTGGAGATATCTTCATTAAGAGATTTTATTTTTCTTGAGCTATGATAGTTTGCTATTTTCAAGACATAGGTTCATTTCTTTTATTAAATTGTCAAATTTATGGATGTAAAGTTGGTTGTACTATTCTATCTCTATCTCTATCTCTATCTCTATCTCTATCTCTATCTCTATCTCTATCTCTATCTATCTCTTTTTGCAGTTTTTGGCCGGGGCTGGGTTTGAACCCACCACCTCTGGCAAATGGGGCTGGCGCCCTACTCTTTTGAGGCACAGGGCCGCCCTCTCTTTTCTTTTTTATTTCAAAACACTAAGGGGGTACAAATCTTAATATTTTTAGTTACATGGATCACTTTTATAATGCTTGAGTCAGGATTATAAGTGTGCCCATCACCAAGATAGTGTTCATTGTACTCATTAGGTAGGTGTTTGCCCACCCCATCTTTCTCTTGTCCCTCTGCTTGACTTCTGTTAAGTTTTACTTCCATCTAAGAATATGCATGTTCTGGGTGTGGTGGCTCAGGCCTGTAATCCTAGCACTCTGGGAGGCCAAGGCAGGTGGATTGCCTAAACTCACAGATTCAAGACCACCCTGAGCCAGAGCAAGACCTTGTCTCTAAAAATAGCTGGGCGTTGTGGCAGGTGCCTGTAGTCCCAACTACTTGGGAAGCTGAGGCAAGAGAATCACTTGAGCCCAAGAGTTTGAGGTTGCTGTGAACCATGATGCCACGGCATTCTAACAAGGGCTACAAAGTGAGACTCTGTCTCAAAAAAAAAAAGAAAAAAAAAATGCATGTTCTTCAGTTACTTCCAATTTAATAGTGAGCACATGTGATGTTTGTTTTTCCATTCTTTAGATACTTCACTTAAAATAATGGTCTCTAGTTCCATTCAAATTGTTGCAAAAATAGTTAAGTCATCTTTCTTCATGTCTGAATAGTATTCCATGGTATACATATACCATTTTATTAATCCATTCATGAATTGATGTATATGTGGGTTGATTATGTATTGTAATTATGTACAATATGGTTGATTATATGTGGGTTGTATATGGGGGTTGATATGTATATGTGGGTTGATTATGTATTGTAATTATGAATTGTGCTGCATAAACATTCAAGTGCAGGTGTCTTTTTGATAAAATGACTTCTTTTTACCTTGATCTTAGCCAAAAGGCAGAGAAATGATAAAATGACTTCTTTCCTTTGAATAGATACCCAGTAGTGAGATTGATGGATCAAATGGTTGGTCTACTTTTAGTTTAGGTTTTTTTTTTTTGTTTCTTTGTTTTTTTTGACTTTTGTCATGCTGTTCTTTTTCCTTTTAGTTTGTGAGGTATCACTATACTGTTTTCCATAAAGGCTGTACTAATTTGCAGTCCCACTAACAGTGTAGAAGCATTCCTTTCTCTCTGCATCAGTGCAGGCATCAATTATTTTTTTGGCTGTTTAATAAAAACCACTAGGGTGAGGTGATAGTTCATTGTGGTTTTAATTTTCATTTCCCTGATTATTAGTGATATTAAAAATGTTTTCATATGTTTATTGGCCATTTTTCTATCTTCTTTTGAAAAGCTTCTGTTCATGTCTTTTGCCCACTTTTTTTTTTTTTTTTTTTAGACAGAGTCTCAAGCTGTCACCCTGGGAAGAGTGCTGTGGTGTTATAGCTCACAGCAACCTCAAATTTTTGGGTTTAAGCGATTCTCTTGCCTCAGCCTCCGCCAGAGTAGCTGAAACTACAGCCACCTGCCACAACGCCTGGCTATTTTTTGGTTGTAGTTGTCATTGTTGTTTGGCAGGCCCAGGATGGATTTGAACCCACCAGCTCTGGTGTATGTGGCTGGCACTCTAGCCACTAAGCTACAAGTTCCGAGCCCTTTTGCCCACTTTTAGAAGGGGTTGTTTGATTTTTTTTTTCTTGCTGATTTGTTTGAGTTCTTTGAAGATTCTGGCTATTAGTCTTTTATGGGAAGTATAGCTTGAAAATATTTCCTCCCATTCTGAATGTTGTCTATTTTTTGTGTTGATTATTTCCGTGGCTGTGAAGAAGCTTCATGATTTAATCAAGTCTCATTCATTTATTTTTGTTGTTGCTGTGGTTGACATTGGGGTCTTCTTCATAAATTCTTTGCCTAGGCTGATATCTAGATGAGTTTTTGCAACATTTTCTTCTATAATTTTTAGGGTTTAATGCCTTACATTTAGGTCATTTATCCTTCCTGAATTAATTTTTGTGAATGGTAAGAGATACAGATCCTATTTCATTCATATGCATGTGACTATCCAATTTTCCCAGCACCATTTATTGTATAGGGATTCTTTTCTCCAGTGTATTTTGTTGTCTGCTTTGTCAGATGTCAGTTACCTGTATGTGGATGGTTTTATATTTGAGTTTTAAAATTCTGTTTCGTTAGCTGATGTCTCTATTTTTGTGCCAATACCATCTTGTTTGGGTTACTATCACCTTGTAGTATATTCTGAAGTCTGGTGATGTGATGCCTCCCTATTTGTTTTTGCTTAAGATTGCCTTAGCTATTCAGGCTGTTTTCTGGTTCCAAACAAAGTATAGAATTGTTTTTTCTAGATCTGTTAAATATGACTTTAGTATTTTGATTGGAATTGCATTGAATCTGTAAATCACTTTGCATAGTATGGACATTTTAACTTTTTTTTTTTTTTTTTTTACTAATCCATGGACATGATATGTTTTTCCATTTGTATTCTCTGCAATTAATTTTCTTAGTGTTTCATAGTCATCTTTGTAGAGATCTTTTATCTTCTTGGTTAAGTATCTTCTTTGGTATTTTGCTTTATTTGTAGCTATTGTGAATGGTATTGAGTCTTTATTTTGACTCTCAGCTTCACGATTATTGGTGTAGGAATGCTAGTGATTTGTGTACATTGATTTTGTACCCTGAGACTTGTAGTGAGTTTTTTAAATCAATTCCAGGAGTCTCTAGGTAGAATCTTTGGGTTTTTCTAAGGATAGGATCATATCATTAGCAAACTGCGATAGTTTTACCTCCTCTTTCTCAATTTGGACACACTTTAATTTCTTTTTCTTGCCTGATCACTCTGTGTAGGACTTCTAACACTGTGCTGAATAGAAATGGTGACACTGGGCATCCTTGTCTTGTTTCCGTTGTTAGAGGGAATGTTTTCAGCTTTTCCACATTCAGAATGATCTTGCCTATGAGTTTGGCATATATGGCTTTCATAATGTTTGTATATGTTCCTTGTATGGCTAGTTTGTTGAGGTTTTTTTTTTTATCATGAATGGGTGATGAATTTTGTCAAATGTTTTTTCTGCAACTACTGAGATGATCATATGATCTTTATTTTCACTTCTGTTATCTGGGGAATCATGTTTACCAATTTGCGTATGTTGAAACATTTTTACATCCCTGGGATGAAGCCCAATCGGTTATGGTGGGTAATAAATTAATTTATTTTGATGTGCTGTTGAATTCAGTTTGCTAGTACTTTATTGGGGATTTCTGCATTTTTATTCATAAGAGATATCTGTCTGCAGTACTGCTTTTTTTGTAGTGTCCTTTTCTGGCTTTGGTATCAAGGTGATACTGGCTTTGTAGAATGAGTTGGGGAGGATTCTCTCCTTGATGTTATAGAACAATTTTTGTAGTATGAGTACCAACTTTTCTTTGTAGGTCTAATAATATTAAGCTGTGAACCCATCTAGTTCAGGGCATTTTTGTTTTTGGAAGATTTTTTATTGCTGCTTCAATCTCATTGCTTATTGTTGGTCTATTCAGGAATTCTATTTCTTTCTTATTGAGTCTTAGGAGGTTGTGTGATTCCAGGAATTTGTCCATTTCCTCTATGTTTTCAAGTTTATGTAGAGATTTTCATAGTATTCACAGATGATATTTTTTATTTCTGTGGTATCAGTTATAATACCTCCTTTTTCATTTCTGATTGACTTTTTTAGGGTCCTTTCCCTCCTATTCCTGGTTAATCTAGAAAGAGATCTATCAATTTTGTTTATCTTTTCAAAGAACCAACTTTTTATTCATTGATCTGAATTATTTACTTGTTTTTCATTTCACTTAGTTCTGCTCTGACAATGGTGATTTATTTTCTTCTGCTGGCATTGTATTTTGTTTGCTCTTCATTTTTTGGTTACTTGAGACATGTTATTAGATTGTTAATTTGTGATCTTTTTGTCTTTTTGTTGTAGGAATTTAAGGCTATGACTTTCCCCCTTAGGACTGCTTTTGCTAAATTCCACAGATTTTGATAACTTGTGTCCCCTTTGTTATTCACTTTGAGGAATCTTTTGATTTTCATTTTAATTCACCATTGATCCAATAATTGTTTAGCTTGTTTCATGTCTATGCCTTTGTGTAAAATTGGGTACTTCTTTTGGTGTTGATTTCCACTTTTATTACACGGTGATCTGAGAAGATATATGGCATAATTTTGATTTGTTTTAATTTGTTGAGTCATGATTTGTGGCCTAAAATGTAGTCAATCTTGGAGAATATTCCATGTGCTTGCTGATAGGGAGAATGTATAATCAATGGTTTGGGAATAAAATGTGCTGTAAATATCTGTTAGGCCTATTTGTTATATGGTTACCTTATTTTCTCTTTTATTACACAGGATATGTAGTGGTATTACTGTTTCATTTCTAATATTGGTGATTTGTGTCTTTACCCTTTTAATTTTTCTAGAGATTAATCAATTTTGTTGGTTTTTTAAAGAAACTGATTTTTTGGTTTTATTGATTATCTTATTGCCAATTTCATTGATTTATCCTCTTATATTTGTCATTTCCTTCCTTCTGCATTCTTTGGGTTTATTTTGTGCTTCTTTAACTAGTTTCTTAAGGTAGAGCTTATATTATTGATTTAAGATGTTTCCTCTTTTCCAATGTAAGCATTTAGTGCTATAAATTTTACCCTCTGCTTTAGCTGCATCCCAAATATATTAATATGCTCTGTTTTTATTTTAATTTAGTTCTATATCTTCTCAAATTTTCTTTAAGCCTTCCTCTTTAGTCAAAGGAATATTGAGAAGTATGTTGTTTAATTTCTAATGTTTGGATATTTTCCTTCTGTTTTTCTGTTGTTGATTTCTAATCTGATTCCATCATGGTTAGAGAATATACTCTGTATTATTTCAATTATTTTAACTTTGTAGAGAGTTATTTTATGGCTCTATGTAAGGTCTATCTTGATTATTGCTCCATGGGTACTTCAAAAAATTGTATATTTTGTTATTGTTGGGTGGAAAGTTCTACATACAGCAATTATAGAAATTATACTTTGTCATCTGATGATATTGCTCAGTTCTATTATACTATACCCTGGATTTTTTTATCTGGCAGCTCAATGTCTAGCTGAGAAGGGGATTTTGAAGTTCCAAGTATAATTGTGGATTTGTTTATTTCTCTGTTCAGCTCTATCAGTTTTGCTTTATGGCATTGTAAGGTACTGCTGTTTGGCACATAAACATAGGATTGTTATGTCTTACTGGTGGATTGATTCTTCTATCATTATGTAATGTAACTATTTGTGTCCAGTAATTTCTTTGCCATGAAGTCACTTTAACAGATATTAATATACCCACTTCATCTTTTTTTTTTTTAATTAATGTTTGCACAGTATATCTTTTTCATCCTAATCTACTGTTAGCAATTTTCTAGTGCTGATTTTAAAAAGTACAACAAACTAGGCGGCTTGAAACAACTGAAATTCAGTCTCTCATACTTATGAGGTAAAAAAATATGAAATCAAGGTTGACCAGGTCACAGTCTCCCCAAATTCTAAAAGGGAGTATCCTTTCTTGCCTTTTATAGGTTGTGATAGCTGCAAATATTCCTTGGCAGTGGCAGCATAACTACAATTTCTGGTTCTGTGTTCTCATGGTATTCTCCCTGTGTCTCTGTCTTCTTATGGCCATCTTTTTATAGGAGCATCAGTCACATATTTGTTTAGGGGCCCACCCTACTCTTAACTCTTATACCTGCAATAACCCTATTTTCAAATAAGGTCACATTTGGAGGTACTGGGTGTTAGGACCCAAATGTATCTTTTTTTTGGGGGGAGGGCACAATTTACCCCATAATTCCTACCTCTATCATTGTATTTGAAGTAAGGTTTTCATAGACATCATGTGCTTCAATCATGTATTTTATCTACTTTTTCAATCTCCATCTTTTAATTGGTGTGTTTAGATCAGTTAGAGCTTAAGTCTCCATTTTATTATTTATTTTCTCTAATTCCCTCTCTCTCCTTCTCCTTTTTGCCTTCCTGAAGGTTACTTGAATGTTTTTCAATATTTCATCTTGATTATATAATTGAGAATATCACTTTGTATAATCTTTTTAGTGGTTGCTATGAGAATCACAAACTACAAATGTAACTTATAGTCTACTGGTATCTACCTTTTATCACTCTGACTTAAGTGTAGGAAATATATTTCCATTTAGGTTACTTACTCTGTTCACTTTTTAAACGTAACTGTCTTAAGCATTTCCTGTACATGGAGTGCTATGTTCAGTAATTTTATAATGTTTGTCTCAATCATGAAATATGATTTAAGAATCCTATGAGAATAGTCTATTGTACTCCTCCACCATTTTTACCCATTCCAACATTCTTCTTTCCTTACTGAAGTACTGGTCCTCCTGCTGTCATTTTCTTTCTGTTTAGAAAAATATCTTTTAGCTGTGCTTATAGGTTATATTTGTCATATGTTATTCATTCCTGAAAGGTACTGTTTCCAGACATAGAACTTATAGTTTTAGTACTTGAAAAATTTCATTGCACATCATTTTGGACTCATTGGTTTGATATGACAAATTCACTTCCATTCTAATTGGTATTTGACTATAAGTAACATATTTTTTTTCCTCTGGCTGCTTTCAACCCTTTTGCTTTGCCTTAATATTCAGAAGTTTAATTGTGATATATTTTGGCATAAATTTTTCTTAGGTTTATCCTATTTTGGGTTGACTCAACATTTTTGATTTTGGGTTGACTCAACATTTTTGAATCTGTAGATTTATCTCTTTCATCAAATTTGGGGTGCTTTGGTGGTGCCTGTAGTGTAGATTTATCTCTTTCATCAAATTTGAGGTGCTTTGGTGGTGCCTGTAGTGTAGATTTATCTCTTTCATCAAATTTGGGGTGCTTTGGTGGTGCCTGTAGCTCAGTGGGTAGGGTTCCAGCCACATACACTGAGGCTGGTAGGTTCAAACTCTGCCCAGTCCAGCTAAAAAACAACAATGACAACTCCAACAACAACAACAACAAAAATAGCCAGGCATTGTGGCAGGCGCCGGTAGTCCCCGCTACTTGGGAGGCTAAGATAAGAGAATCACTGAAGCCTAAGAGTTTGGGGTTGCTGTGAGCTGTGATGCCATGACACTCCACCAAGGGTGACAACTTGAGACTCTGTCTTAAAAAAAAAAAAAATGGGGGGAGCTTTCAGCATTATTTCCTCAAGTAATTTTTCAGTCTTACTCTTTTTCTTTTCCCCTTCCAAAATTCTAATAATATAAATGTTATATTTTAGGTTATTCTCCCTGAGATTCTATTTATTTTGTTATGGTCTGTACTGATCTATATATGGTCTATACTCTGTTATTCATACTGGGTAAATTATATTGATTTGCCTTTAAGTTCATTTATTCTACATTTTATCATTTCCACTCTACTAGTGATTCTATCAAGTGAGTTTTTTATTTATATTATTATATTTTCCAGTTTTATGATCTCCATTTGGTTCTTTTTTTATAACTTGTGTTACTTTGCTGAGATTTTTTAATTTTTTTCATTTGTTTGAAGAGAATTCATAATTAGCTGTTGAAGCCTTTTTGTGATGGCTATTTTAGAATCCTTGTCAGAGTCTAACACCTGGTTCATCTGGGTATTAGAGTCTGTTTATTGTCACTTTTCATTCTTGTAACTTTTCTGGTTCTTAGTATGACAAGTGATATTTTATGTAATAAAATTACACCTTTATACTTTAGACATTAGAATTCTATTTAATCTCTTTTTTTAAGCAGGCAGTTCTCCTGTTGACATGTAACAGAAGAGCCAGATGGATATGTATGTTTAGCTTGCCACTGGGTCCCATTGGCACCATCTCAGCAAAAGTTAAGTGCTGACTCACATTGCCTTATTGCAGATGGGCGGAGTGGAGATTCAGCTTCCCTGTTGACCATGCAGATATCTTTCCAAAGTGTGGCATTAAATCATACTGCCTTTTTGTCTCCAACTGAGAGTGTAAACTCAGCTTCTTGCTGGGGTCCCACTGATACCAGGAGAGGAGAGTGTGGGAAGTGAACTGCCAAGTAAAACCTCCCACTATCTCTTTTTGACTTGTTGAAGCTGAGGAGATTAGCTCAGCACTGGGATCCACTGACATTATCCCACCTGGGAAATCTAAACATTCCTCAGTTCCACCATGCGGGGGATGCCTGCTTGGTCTTATTTATACTCCTCTGACAGGAGAATGAGATTGCTGCCTTACTTCTGCTGGTTAAGACATGGAAGATGAGCTCCCTCCTTAGCTGGTCAACACCATCCAATAATAGAGGAATGGGAGTGTGCTGTCTGCTTCTGCTAGGGTGGGGACTGGGATGAGGTGGGATATCAATTTCAGTAGGGAGGGTGTTGACTAAAGATTTTTTGTTGTTAGGCCACTCTATGCCCTGTACTTAAGCTAAGGAGAATAGACTTCTCTTGGAGCTTTTTTTTCTAAACCTGTTGACTGTTGGAGTAGCATCCTATCTAGGATAAGCAGGAGGAAATAAGGTACCACAGGGCATTCACCAAAGTGTTATTTCTCAAATTGCACAGTCCCTAAGCAGCCTGCTATGTTCTTACTATCTTTCACAGCCTTCGTATATAAGTTTGCTGTGTTATGTCCATGTTTTTTTTTACTGTTGTTTGCAACATTCAGGGATTTTTTCTTTTTTTTTTTTTTTGTCAATATAGTTTGTTAATTTGAATGTTAATTTGAATGTTAAATGTTTCTTTGTTCCTACCAAATTATGTGGCCTGGAAAGGTCCTATTAATAGATTGCCTCACTATCCCTTCTCCTTCTTAAGGTCTTTTAGGGGGTACTGCCCAACAAAGAGTTTTAAATATTTTCATTGAAGTACAATATACATGCATAAAAGTACAGAAAGGGTAAGTGTCCAGCTTATTGAATTTTCACAAACTAAACACATCTATGTAATTAACACCCTAGTTCAAGAAATGAAACATGACCAGCAACCCTAAAGGCTTATATTCCTACTTGCTTTCAGTGACTACCCCTTCTAGTGGTTACTATCCTGCCTTCTAAGAGTATTTATTAGTTTTGCCTATTCTCTTTTTCAGTCTAGATCAGTGGTTCTCAACCTCCCTAATAGTTGGGGGTCACCACAACATGAGGAACTGTATTAAAGGGTCACGGCATTAGGAAGGTTGAGAACCACAGATCTAGATTTTTTTAAATTTAAGATTAATATGAGGGTACAAATGATTAGGTTACATTGTTTGCATTTGTTAGGTAAGGTTCCTGGTAGAGTTGTGCACCTCACACAGGAGGTGTGTCATATATCCCTACATTCTTCCCATTAATTGAGAGCACACCAATACTCCTCCCTCTTCCCTTCTACCCTCTCTCTCTTCCCCCAAATTGAATTTAATTGAGTTTTTTCTCTTGTGTGTGTGTGTATATTGGTCCATCTATTGGTTTTATGTTCGTATTGAATAAATGGGATACTTTCTTTTCCATCTCATGATACTTTACTAAGGAGAATGCTCTCCAACTCCATCCAGGTTAATACAAAAAATGTAAAGCCTACATCTTTTTTATGAATGAATAGTATTCCATGGTATACAGATACCACAGTTTATTAATCTATTCATGGGTTGATGGGCATTTAGGTTGTTTCCACATCTTGATGATTGTAAATTGAGCTGTGATAAACAATCTAGTGCAGATATCCTTATGAAAAAATGATTTTTTTTTTCCTCTTGGGTAGAAACCTAGTAATAGGATTGCAGGATCCAATGGGAGTTCTGTTTTGAGTTCTTTGAGAATTTGACTTAATTCATTCCAAAGAAGCTGTATTAGTTTGCAATCCTACCAACAGTGTAAATGTGTTCCTTTCTTTCCACATCCATACTAGCATCTGCAACTTTGGGATTTTGTGATGTAGGTTATTCTCACTGGGGTTAGGTAATATCTCAGGGTGTTTCAATTTGCATTTCAAGATGAGATTAATATTTACATTGGTAGACTGAATAAATCAGATTGCCCTTCCTAATATGGATGGGTCTCATTAATCAGTTGAAAGCTTGAATAGAACAAAAAGGCTGTCCCTCTTCTAAGGACAACAAAATTCTCCCTGTGTGGTGGCCTTCAAACCGAGACATCAGCTTTTTTCCTGTCTTGAGACTCAAACTGACAGATCAGCTCTTCTTGAGTCCTCAACCTTCTGGCCTTGAGACTGGAACTGTGTACCAGCAGTTTTCCTAGAACTCCAGAATGATAACTCACCCTGCAGATCATGGAACTTGCCAGCTTCCATAATCAATCACTTGAGTGAGTGAGTGTGCTAACTGCATGACCTAACATATCTAAGTGTCTCTTCCAGGCTAACCAAGGCACCTCCATACTCATATTTCTGTTGTGTTTTTTTTTTTTATATTATCTTTTTATTATTTATAAAAAAGGATAGGCAAGTATCTTAAGCTAAGACTTTGGATATAGAAGTTCTACAAATGCCAATTTATGTATCAGTCTAATTGGAGAATCATGTAAAAGCATTATGATGATAATATTTCAGTAATTATGATTAAATATTTGGACTTTACAACTTACCAATCATTTCTAGCAAAGAGCTAAGTGTTTGAAATAAGGTGAAAATGAAAGAACAAATTCATAAAAAAGAGAGAGAGAAAGGGTATTATTACTAGAGAAATAATGCTAAACTTAAATTGTGTTCCAAAAGATCATTTTAAAATCAGCTATATAGAGACAACAATTCCTTAAATCACTGGACAAGAGAGATAAAATAGAATATTCTCTAAAGAAGAAAGATGAATGGCTAACAAACATAGGAAAAAATGCTCATTGTCACTTTGTCCCTAATTATTAGAGAAATGCAAATCAAAACCAGCCTGAGATATCACCTAAACCCAGGGAGAATGGCCCACATCACAAAATATCAAAACTGCAGATGCTGGCATGGATGTGGAAAGAAGGGAACACTTTTACACTGCTGGTGAGACTGAAAACTAATGCAACCTTTTTGGAAGGAAGTATGGAGAACTCTCAAAAAACTCAAACTAGACCTCCCATTTGATAGTTCAATCCCATTTCTGGGCATCTACACAGAAGAAAAATAACCCTTTTACCATAAGGACACTTGCACTAGACTGTTTATTGCAGTTCAATTTATAATCACTAAAATGTGGAAACAGCCTTAATGCCCACCAACCCAGGAATGGATTAACAAGCTGTGGTATATACATACCATGGAATACTATTCAGCCATTAAAAAAGATGGAGACTTTTGTATTAACTTGGATGGAAGTGGAACACATTATTCTTAGTAAATCATCACAAGAATGGAGAAGCAAGAATCCTATGTACTCAATTCTGATATGAGGACAATTAATGATTTAGTACTCAGTGGATGTGGGGGAAGGGGAGAGCAAAGAGAGGGAAGGAGGGAGGGAGATGAGGGGGTCACAGTGTGTGACACACCTTTTAAGGGTGGGAAACAATTATAAGAGGGACTTTACAATCAGTGTAACTTGGTTCTTTGTACCCTTAATGAATCCCCAATAATAAAAATAAATAAATAAATAAATAAATAAATAAATAAATAAATAAAATCAACTATATAGAAATAAAAGTATAATTTTCCTTGGAAGAAAAGAAGTTAGACAAAGTTGTGCAGTGTCTAGGGTAGACTACAAAAATTTCTTTAACCACAAAGTAGCAGCAATAATATAATATCTTTTCCTCATTTCCAAATTCTCCCAAGATGTTCACATCCTAGTCCTTGATCTTTAACTCATCTAAGCTCACAAGCCTAGGTTGAGCTTCATGGAGACTTGAACCCAGACAGTGGGTGGGAAATGAAATTCCATGGCAGCAAGGATCTAAAGACTCTTATAGCTGGGAGATGGGAAGAAAGGTGACTTGGGTTTGTGCTATCCCTAAATGTGCTATTAATAATGGGAGAGGGTATCATGAATCCCTCAGCAACACAATTAAGGGCTGTACTGAACAAGCCATCACTGCTTGACCCTTAGAGCTATGGTGGCAACATGGATATCAGCAGATACCTGCAGGCAACTTGGAAAGCATCCTTGTTTGGCAGTTCTCTGTAGTCTTGATCTGGTTTGAAGGGACTGAGCATCTAAATTAAATCAGAGCTGACAGACACTATAATGCCTGTAGTTCATTAGTTCTATGATGACTTAAAGCAAATTTACCAAATGTCTTAATTAGATTCTTGAAATTCCAAAAACACTAGGCAAAAATTCATTCTTGGCAAAAACATGTTACTCCCACCCACATCCCCTTCTGCACACCCAGCTGCCAAATTATTGAAATCTCTAAATAATTGCTTTCTAGATTAAATAAATTAAGCTCCTTCATTTGTACTCAAGATTCAAGACTCAAATACTCATTCTTGCTCTCAAAGTTCATCAGGAAAAAAATGTACAATTTGTTTTGTGTCACATACACACAACACACAATTAATAAAGTGATTTTTTCAAATGATATATATGTTAGAGAGGGCCAGATCAGTAAATATTAAAATGTGTATTCTAAAACTGAAATTACCTTCATCATCCATGACAGAATCAAAAGAGAATTATTTACCTTACACTTATTAGAAGCATATAGATTCAACAGGATTCCACAAAATAAATTCTATGTAAGACGATATGTCACTGATAAAGGATCATGTCTACAGAAGATGCAAAAGAAGATGAGAGAGGAAGATGTACATCATTCACCTCAGGAGTAACATGTGACTGTTACTATTGATATTCCTTAAAAAAAAAAAAAAAAAAAAAACTAATGGAAAAAATGCTCATCATCCCTAATCCTCAGAGAAATGCAAATTAAAACCACACTGAGATATTACCTAACCCCAGTGAGAAGGTCCCACATCACAAAGTCTCAAAACTACAGATGCTGGTGTGGGTGTAGAGAGAAGGGAGCACTTTTACATTGCTGGTGAGACTGAAAACTAATACAACCTTTTTGGAAGGAAATATGGAAAATTCTCAAATAACTCAAACTAGACCTCCCATTTGATCCTGCAATCCCATTACTGGGTATCTACCCAGAAGAAAAAAAATACTTTTAAGGCGGGGCACGGTGGCTCATGGCTGTAATCCTAGCACTCTGGGAGGCCGAGGCAGGTGAATTGCTTGAGCTCACAGGTTCGAGACCAGCTGGAGCCAGAGCAAGACCTTGTCTCTAAAAATAGCTGGGTGTTGTGCTAGGCTCCTTTAGTCCTAGCTATTTGGGAAGCTGAGGCAAGAGAATCACTTGAGCCCAAGAGTTTGAAGTTGCTGTAAGCTTGATGCCACATCACTCTACCAAGGGTGACAAAGTGAGACTCTGTCTCCAAGGGAAAAAAAAAAAAAAGAAAGAAAGAAAAAAGAAAAAAAAATCCTTTTATCATAAGAACATTTGTACTAGACTGTTTATCGCTGCTGAATTTACAATCGCCGAAATGTGGAAACAGCCTAAATGCCCAAAAAGCCCACCAACTCAGGAATGGATTAGCTGTGGTATATGTATACCATGGAATACTATTTAGCCACTTAAAAAGATGGAGACTTTGCATCTTTTTTATTAAACTGGATGGAAGTGGAACACATTATTTTTAGTAAAGCATCACAAGAATCCTAAGTACTCAATTCTGATATGAGGACAATTGATGACCTAGTACACGGTGGCAGTGGGGAAGGAAGGTGCAGGGAGAGAGAGGGAGGGAGGGGGTGAGGGGTCACAGGGTGTGACACAGCTCTTGGGGGTTGGACACAATTATAAGAGGGACGTTACCTAACAAATGCAATCAGTGTAGCCTGGTTCTTTGTACCCTCAGTGAATTCCCAACAATATATATATTTTCTCAGTTTTGCTGAGATCCTGCTGCACCATCAGATGACAGGAAAGAACAGCTCCCTTCAGAGTGAGGCTTCCTCTCTCTGTCATCTGGTCTAACAGTTCTTAATGTGTAGTCCCCAAACTGGCAGTGTTAGCATCCTCTAGGCACTTATTAAAAATGCTAATTCTTGGGTCCCTTCCTTTTTTTTTTGAGACAGAGTCTCACTATGTCATCCTGAGTAGAGTACTATGGTGTCACAGCTAACAGCAACCTCAAACTCTTGGGCTTAAGCAATTCTCTTGCCTCAGCCTCCCAAGTAACTGGGACTACAGGCACCTGCCACAGTGCCTGGCTATTTTTTGTTGCAGTTGTAATTGTTATTTAGCTGGCCCAGGGCCAGGTTCGAACCCACCACCCTTGGTGTATGTGGCTGACACTGTAACCACCGTGATATGGGCACAGAGGCAGTCTTGGGTCCATTCCTAAATGAACTCTTAAGAATCAGTTTGGAATATTTTTGTTGTTGTATTTTGAGACACAGTCTTGCTCTGTCACCCAGGCTAGAGTGCAGCGGCATCATCATAAGTCAGTCCAACCTTCAACTCCCTGGCACAAGCCATCTTCTTGCTCAGCCTCCCAAATAACTGGAACTACAGACATAGACCACCTCACCCACTAGCTTTTCAATTTTTCCTTAGAAATGGGGTCTTACTCTTGCTTAGGCTGGTCTCGAACTCCTGATCTCAAGCAATCCTTCAACCTTGGCCTCCCAG
Organism: Loris lydekkerianus; assembly: GCA_963574355.1. Taxonomy (NCBI): domain Eukaryota; kingdom Metazoa; phylum Chordata; class Mammalia; order Primates; family Lorisidae; genus Loris; species Loris lydekkerianus. The sequence continues at coordinate 1,042 of CAUYPK010047358.1, read as the reverse complement.
GGTGCTTGGATAACAGGCATTCATGGCTGCGACTGGCTAGGAATCAGTTTTTAACACGCCTGCCAAGTGACCATGAAACATGTTAAAATCTGAGAACCATTGATCTTTAAGGCTTTTTAATTGAACAGATGATGCTTCAATTATATGGAATCCATAAACTGCTTCAATAGTTTATGGATTCACCAGAAACAATACAGGTATCTGCGAAGTAGTAGAATCCCCTTGGCCTAGGTTCAAATTCTAGCTCAACCACCTAAAGCAGAATTGTGTTGGCTGAGCAGCTTTGTTTCACAGTGTACTGGTGTCTTCCTGTGTAAATGCAACTACACAGAGTGGGATAGGGCCCAGTGAAAACATAGGCCTAAGTCCCATCTATTCGTTGGAATTGCTGTAATTCACTTGGGAAACAAGCTGTGGCTCTTGGAAGTTTCTCTTTCCCACTCTTCCTCATGATCTGGGGAGGCAAAAATAATGTGGGTCTGGAAAATACCACATGAAATTGTTAACAGAGTTAAAAGGCCTGAAAAGGGGCAAAATGTTTTACAATTTGTTTCTTTGAAACCACCACTCTTTGGGGGAGTTAAAACCTACATTCCCGCTGAAGGCCAGTAATCAAAGGGGCGGGAAGTGCTCACTTCAGCAGCACATATACTAAAAAATTGAAAAGGGGCAGGAAAATGTTCTTTATCCTTTTCTTTTTAGTATCTTTAACCACAGGAGGTAGCTCAACAGAATTATCCAGAGGTCACGAGATCATCTTCACCAGAGATAAGGTCAACCAAAACCACTAATTGCAGTTAAACAGCAATAGCTCAAAGGTGGATGTGTGACACTGATCATGTAGACCTGAGCCCAACCTCGGAAACACTCCTCCCCCTTTTAAAAGCTCTGCAATGTTGCTTAAAGGTGGGACAGTGGCTTTTTGAGATGCTACTCTGTCATCCTTCTCATTTGCTGGCAAATTAATAAACTTATCTTTTTTTTTTTTTTTTTTTTTTTTTTTTATTAAATTAAATTAACATTTTTTTTTTTGTAAAGTTTT